>WHPZ01579637.1:0-27254 GCA_016617965.1 Macrosiphum rosae | reverse complement strand
ATATAAATATGAACATAATGTATTGTATGTTTTTAGTTTATATAGATAAACTATACTAGGTATATAGCTACCTACTACCTACTATGTGTCTATAGTTATAATAGTTATATTATTTATACATTATTTTAAAACATTAAACACTTACTCGAGGAAATAGATATGAATATAATATATGATAATGAATATCTGAATAAATAAATTTAATTGGAAGGTATTTTATACAATTAAAAACTATTATATTCAATTATGTAATAATAATATGTACTCTATATTATTATTCGTGAATCTTATACATAATTATTACATATAAATGACAATTAATGTCACTGCTTTCTGAGTATTACTAAATTATTTTTATTACGACATTTAATACTTTGTGTTGTTTAAAATCTCTATATTTACTTATAAGTTATATTGACTATCGGACAATATAAAATATTAATTATTAAATAATTAAATCAAATATAATATTTATGTCAAACAATACTTACTAAAACTTCTAAGTGAAGTCGTGACGTATTTATACAAATCAGTCAAGTAAATATTCGATTTAACACAAAATACGTAATAACTAGATACTTACATCACAATAAAGTATAAACGATATCAATATATATAAATATATTGATAATATTAATATCTAATAACGTACAATATTGTAAAAATTATGTTTTAGAACCACTAATTAACTAGGTAATCAATGGATTATTATAATTAAAAACATAATAATTTAACATGAATAATAAACTTCATAAATAAGAATTAATTTTTATTAGAAGTCAGCCAGCCAGGGGTATGATTGCTATTTGCAATTTTCTGTATAATATAATATTACATATTTATATATTATATTTTATTATTGTAGCAGGTTAACATATAATTGTATGTTGGCAATTAGTAATTACCAACTTATAAATTAATGTACTTCTCTTTCAAAACATAATATTGTCTAAAAAGGAACCAAAAAAATGAACAATGATTATAGTAAGGTAAGGTTTATCATTTTAACGAATTACCTATATTTTATTCACTGTTGGTAGTAACTAGTAAGTAACAAGAGACATTTTAGTATTTTTACACCAAAACAGTGATAACAATTTATTACAACCTAATTTTTTATGACTCGTTTAAATTTTGAAATTAAATAATTATGTGTGTATGTTCAGCATTGTATATTATATATTACGCTTAATATTTATTTTATATGCTACAGCATGTTGCAAGTACCAACATATATGTATATATTTATATATATAGGGCATAGGCGTAGGTACTTTTGTCGGTGTTTAATATTTCTTAGTTCAGACTACAAAAACTCTACTAGATAGTTATATTATTGTGTATATTATTTTATTTATTGTATGTATGCGAATAATAATAATGTATTATAATGTGTCATGATTTATGCTTAAGACGTCAAGACACGTCGTATGTTGTATATTTAATAACGCGTTTTATAAGTATAAAATAATATTAAGTCCATAGCAGAATAGGATAATATAAATTGTAATATCACAAATCACAATAGGTCGAGCGCACCAGTGATAAGCCGAATGCAATAAAATGTATTGTCCCGACTGGCAGAGATAAAACAACAACAATAATAATAATAACGATTATAACCGATTTATGGTAATTATTTATTAAATACTTATACCAACATTATTTCGCCTATCGTAATAGTATCACGATTTCGAATGGACGAACATAATAATCGCGAATCGCGGTATTTATTATTTCACAGATTCTCGGTGTCGGTGCCCGCGGGCGCCGAGTGAGTAATCAGTATTGTATGTTATATAGGCATATAGCGCAGTGTTGTAGACTGTAGTTGTTGTCTGAGACATCGGAGGGGCTGCCGTCTACCGCGCGTAATACTAATAATAATATTATATTATATTCGCTTTCAGACTTGGCTACCGATCGTTCGCCGTCGCTCGTGACGTGCAGCTCCCGACGACTACCGCTCTGATTAGCACGCGATTAAATAATATTAAAAAACGACAAACGGTTTGCCGCCAGTGTTATTAGTTATTACTATTTACTTAAAAATACTCAATCGTCGAATTCGCAGTGATACTATAGTTTATTATTGTTAAAATATTATTATTATTACAACCGTCGTATTGTAACGATGCGTAGGAGTGTAGGACGATCGACAGACTGATGGAAAAATTATACTCTGTCTTTAACAGTTTTACTTGCGTACGACTTGGTGATGTTGGTTATTTTAAGTGTTAAAGTGTTCGAATATAATAATTTATAAAAATTTAAATTGAATGTCGGTCGTCACTCGTCGGTGAACTGAAAATATAAAATAATTACAAGGCGAAAAAAAAAATCTTCTTTTGTGCGGCTGGGAAATGCACGGACACAACCTTGGCGCCACTGTAGGCGACTCGCACTCGCACACACACGCGATAAAACTGGGCGTGTGTGCGTGAACGTAAACGCGATTGTTGGGAGTGTGTGCGTAATCGTCGTTTCATTGTGCTCTGCTGCTGCTTTTGCTGTCGCTGTTGTTGTCGCTGTAAGTCTCATATGTTTATAATATCTAAGTCATTTTTTTCGGTCACTCAAGAGTAGTAGACGAGATTCGATATCCGTCGGCCCTAGTTGCGTTTTTTGTTATTTTTCTAAATTAATTTTTTTATTTAATTTTTTTTGGCATCCCCTTACAGCTGATCGATATCAAAATATCAATATAATTTATCATCCCCCGGCGAACGGTACTTCAACTCCGAGGAGAGAAACTCTGAGTCGACATGTCTTTCACTGCTGACACCGCCAGTAACCGGTCATAGCGGTCGTCCGTATGCGCACAGTGGTCACTCTGCAGTTGGCCATTCAACGAAGATGCGCGAGTTCAAAGTGGTCGTCCTGGGCTCGGGCGGCGTGGGCAAGAGCGCCTTGACCGTGCAGTTCGTGTCTGGCCGGTTCATGGAGAAGTACGACCCGACCATAGAGGACTTCTACAGGAAGGAGATCGAAGTCGACAGTTCGCCATGCGTGTTAGAAATACTGGACACTGCTGGCACCGAACAGTTTGCCAGTATGCGCGACTTGTACATAAAGAATGGACAGGGTTTTGTTGTCGTGTACAGCTTGACTAACCATCAGACCTTCCAGGACATTAAACCCATGAAGGAGCTCATCACCAGGGTGAAAGGATCAGAGCGAGTGCCCATATTGCTGGTTGCAAACAAAATCGATTTAGAACATCAACGTGAGGTTCCAACGATTGAGGGAAACACTCTAGCCCAGATCTGGGGCTGTCCGTTTGTCGAGGCAAGTGCCAAGAACCGTACCAATGTCAATGAAGTGTTTGCAGAAATTGTGCGAGAAATGAATTTCAGCAATGACAAAGAGAAGAAGAGTTATTGTTGCTGTACAGTTCTATAAGCCATATTTTTTAGAATTTTGTGTTTTGTGTGCATCAATCAATGTCAAATGTTGCTGGTGATTTCAATTTTAATCAGGTAAAAATTTATTTGCATCTAATATGAATCTTATTATTAAATCTTAATGGACTTTGTTTTTTAATTCCACTGTTTTCTGTAAATATTTTGCCTCAAACCATCAGGAATTTAAAGAGATTGATATGTCTTGTTTACTTATTTGGAACATTCAGTATACAAAATCCTATTTTTGTTTTACAATACCTACCTACCTAATAACTTGTGTTATCATAATTGTTAACATATTAATATATTATATGACTTCAATGTGTAACATAATTATAAAAATGTAGATCAATGATATTTGATTTAATAGATGATAAATTACTTGTTTTTATCAATGACTAAACATTAGGTATGTTGTTAGGTACTTTTAATAAGTTTATTTCAATATCTAGTCATTGAAATACTTGAGTCGTTTAAAAACATTTAGATTTAAATACTACCCGAATTTGAATTACATAAATGTGAATAAACTATGAGCGTCTAGCTTATATTGTAATTATTTATTTATTTCTAGTTGGAACTGAAAATTGTATAATAACAATATTGGCAAAACCATACTAAATATGAAAATATTTATTCCCTATTTTTATTCTCATGACATATTCTTTATGGATTCCAGTGTACATGATAATTTTAGAATTATTTTAGTATACTTATATTATGTTTTTAAAGTATAAATTATAATGTTTGATTAAATAACATAATCAATCCTTAGGTATAGTTGTCAAGTGAAAAAAATTTATAAATTTATAATATAATAATATGTTAAATTATAATTCATTAGGTATTAGACCTACCTAATCACATTATCTTATAAATAAAGATAAGTCTACAATATTTTATATATTTCAAAACACAATTGTGTATAGGTACCTATATATATTATACAATCGGTATATTGTAATTTTGTGACTTTAATGTAACCTAATTGTCCTTAAATACCTAAAATAAATATAATCTTTTTCTATATTTAATTATGTATCTGATGCACTTAATTGATTCAATTAATTTATTGTAGGTATTTCATAATATTTTTATAGTTTTACATTTTTTATTATGAACAACTTACAGGGTTTTCAAATTTCAGTATGTTGAAATATTGAATGATTCAATAACTATAAAAATGTGGGACTAGATAAAACTGTAAAGTACTCAGTTAAGCTCCCAGAACACTGCAGTAGTAACATAGTTAAATTATTTTGTCTTATTGGTTGCAGTAAATCGCTTCCTGACTCATTTTACCGCAATACCACTGCCTTTGCTGCAGTGTGTTGGGACCTTAACCTTTATTTTTGTTTAAAATCTTATAAAATTTCAAAGTTGTGTAGGATAATAGATAGTTATCTTCTACCTACTTATATTTCTTATTTATTTCATACAGTTATTATTTATTATAATACAGTGAAACCTCCCCTAAATAACTCCTCCGATTAAAAATTTCAGTGACTGAGAGTATACGGTCTTTAGAGGTTTTACTGTGTATAGTGTTATAGTAATATATTTCTTAGTATACTATACTATTGTATTCAGTATTTGGTTATACAACAAAATTATATTATAATTCAATTTGTATTTAGTTTTAAATCTTTGTGTTTTTTACTGTTATGTTGTATTACAATAATTACACAATAGTCAAGTCAAAAAGCACTAAGCAATAGGTACATAATATCAGTAAGCAGTTTTAAATTGTATTAACAGTCTACAGTTTAAAAGTATATATTCATCACTTTGCTCAGAATCAATAAATATTCAATAGGACTAATACAAATCAAAGAATTTTAATGCATATTTGTTATATTCAAATTCATGTTGAAAAAAATTGTTGTATTGTTCATTTTTAATTAAGTATACGACTTAAGTTAAACAGCTGATTTTGGATATTATCTTACATAATATTATTTAATAATCATAATAGCTTATTTATTTTGAAGAAAAAATATTACATAGGTATAAACTTTTAATATCTCTGCACACCTCCTTTAAGTTGCACTTGTGTAGGATGTGAAGTTCTTAAATTTTATCATATTAAGTTGTGTTAAAAAAATGTTCTTCAATCACCTATGCAATACCAATAAGTGCACAAACCACTGTATTATAAATTAATATTATTGTGATAAAAAAAAGTATCAGTTAACATTGTCGTTGTTATGATTTGGTGAATTCTGTTATTATTAAATCGTATTTCGGTAGGCGCTTAAAAAAAGGTGTGATTAAAAAATTATTTTTTTCGACGAAAACAAAATTTCAATGACGTTCGCGTTGTATACACTAACATTATCGTATTGTAGTAAGCTGTGACTCATTGAAGCCCCTTATATTCTTTCTAATTGGCTTCCTAGAGTTAACATACGTTTTATTAAGTTATTCTAGTTTGCGCACAGGACAATAATATTATGACGTTGGTTTATTGGAATATATTTACACAATGTAATGGCTAATGTTCTAAACGACAAAATAAACCACCTCTCGTACGTTCCGTAATAACTATTAACTATGTTGATAACTACGTAGTCTTTTAATAGGTGAGGTACAGCTGTAATATTTACTATTTAGTAGTTGTAGCTATACACTATGTTTAACTGTTTAAGAGAATCTGGTATACATGGTCGAATTAATTATCATTATGAACTATAATCGATCACATAATAATATAACATACGTATGTTTGACGTTAATCATTGACTTATAACATTAATTATTTTAATTGTCAAAGATTTGTATACAAGAATGTCTAGAAGAAAAATGTCGTACGTTTAATTTTTCGTGGCACTCCCTCTCCTTGTCTTCTTTTATTCGAGTGATAAATGACAAAAGAAACCAACCAATAGGTATAATAATAACAACTGACCATGTACCTTTGTCTGGTCCGTACTCGCATAATATACATTATATTGTTATAAACCCAGAAACCCTATTGATGGTACTGAAGGATTGGTTAAAGGGTATAGTCGTATTAAGAAAGAGAACACAATCAGTTTTTGTCAGTTTGTTGTTTAGTTATCTTTAACCGTATATAATATGTGAGGTTCCGAGTTTTATAACGCCGTTTATGTGTGAGTCAGTTTGCTGTTGTCGTTTACTGGCATTCAGAAGATTTCTTCATCATAATTCATAATATTATATTTTTGTTTGTATTCAAATAATATTATAATATCAGTAATCATTTGCGCCATTGTTCGGTAAATTTATCCGTTTTACTACCATGAATTTTTTCGTTTATACGAAAACAGGATGTGTTCCGTGAAACCATTATTATATGTCCGCATGTGGGAATTTTAAAAAGCAATTATAATATTCGTCCTTATCTATACACTGATTTTACTCGTTACGATATACGTGACCGTAATAATAGTGACGGTGACCATTGACATTTGACACAAGGTCGAGATATATTGTTTATGCGTATTATTATATAATTTATATAATTTATTACTATTCTATCTTCTATCGTTATTGTTGTTTACAAATCGAAGTAATAACGTAATGAGTTAACGACTAACTAAGAAATAACAGTATGAATTTATCAAAGGATTTTAGATATCATGACAATCGTGCGATATTTACCGGGTCATAGGTAATAATGTTATTAAACTTGTTCTGCGACGACGATGTGTTACTCCGGAGAATTACTTATTACATAAGCCTTTCTCTGTATCGCGTTCGACCCATTAGCCATTATGATTATACAGTAGACAGTAGTGTTGTACCCGAGGTTGTACCTATCTTTTTTACATTTTACTTACAAAATACGAGTTGTCCACTTCATTTTGTTTGGGAGTTAGTCGATTGGATACGATATCTCTACAACGACGACAAGGGTCTTCGCTGCTGCTACAAGACATTCTCGCTTCGAAACCGTGTATAATAATAATATTATGTACCTATATACACCGCGGTAGTGTAGTATAGTGGTCCTAATAATAACACCGTTGCAGGACTCCCGTCGAGCGTATATGTATATGTACTACCGGGGAATATATTATATTATAGTATATAAGACAACATGCCGAATCGATGCCTGCGTAAACATAATAATATTTCAAATATCGGATGGTAAAAATGGCCTCCCCATGACCGGAGGGTCGTTTTTATCGTTGAACCCCCTGTGTGTGATTGTCGGTGTGGGGTGTAAAATGACTATCGGCAGTTAAATATCTGTTGATTTAATTACTTATCCAAACAACGATGTGGTTCTATTTTACGGATATTTATTTCGACGTCACGACCCTTTGGGTGTGGACCGCATCCTGATTAATTTATGGTATCCGAAATGATGTGGTGTACACTGTACATAGAGTATTGAGTATATAATATTAATATATTGGTATGCGTTTCCGAACGGAATAATTGGCTTTTAATGCGGGGGGTG
Source organism: Macrosiphum rosae (assembly GCA_016617965.1). NCBI lineage: Eukaryota > Metazoa > Arthropoda > Insecta > Hemiptera > Aphididae > Macrosiphum > Macrosiphum rosae. Next base: position 19,421 of record WHPZ01579637.1, on the reverse strand, counting down.
GCGGCCGGAAGATCATTCCAAAAACGGCACATTGTTAGCTTATTAAAAAAAAAAAAATTGGAACTATCACAATAACAATACGTCATGTTATACTGTATAAGTCACTTATACAGAGCGATTCTCTCTGAACAGTTGGTTCTAAGTTTTTAAATTATTATATTTGTTTGTCTTATCTAGAAATATCTTAATAAATCTAGTATGTATAATATAATAGACGAGAATTTTATCACTTGGCTAAGTTGTCAATGGTTGAGTCTCGACATTTTTTACCTTCTCCCATCCACGCCATCAGTTTGATTTAAAAATGTGATTACTAGTTATTATCATTATAACGTTTACAGCCATTTACGTTTTAGAATTTTGGTTTTCTTAAAATAATATCTGATTTTCAATAATATTGCAATTTATTGAATATTTATTGTTTAGTAGACCATTGAGTTGAGGGAATCGCCCTGTATTGAGTATACTATTGCGCCGGGACGCGGGTGTGCTCGTGAGGTGTGTGTCACGGAGGAACCCATAAATAGAACTCGACCACCGTTGAAGATTAAATTAGGCCCGTCCCTCCATTAAACAGTACCAAACATTTTTTTCCGGTGATTGATACGCAGTCCATGTCATATTATATACTTATTGGACCTTATTATAGTACAATTGATATTTTATTCGGATATAATAAATACCCATCCTAATATACAAAGGACGTAAACGTATGTTATCACCTTATTGGTATTTAATTTAGTAGGTATTTATAACGGTTAGGTAGGCTCATTGTTCATTATTACTATTTTTAATGGCAAACCATAATTGCCACGATTTGGTGCTTTTTGAAAACTGTTCGGAATATTCTGTATTATTTTATTAATGTTAAAAACATAAATGTTCAATTTCGTGTCACATGTGTGTCGTATTTAATTATGTGTGTGGGAGGAAAATATAACGATGTGGTACAGCCACAGGTTATGTGAACAATAATGACACCGTAATAATATATTACAATGTATTATATTATATTTTATTCAACAATACATATTTTCCCAACAACATATTGTGAAAATTATAAAACGTATCTGACATCTGTTATATTAACTACCTTTAAACTATAGTTTATGCATTTAATTATTTAATTGATAATTCTACGGAAATTTAAAACCTCAATAACTTATTTAATTTTATTATATAAGCTATATAATATTATTATATCCAAGTATCTAATTATGATTTAATAATTCTGTAAAGATTCAAATAAACGGTTATTTCTATGAATAAGAAGTTTTAGAACATATTTGAGTACTTCGAAAATATAAATAATTATTTATAAATACCAATGTTAATTGGATCTGAATTGATTTTTGACGATAACCTTCGATAATCTCGCATTAAAATGTTTGACTTATTTATATCAAATGATCTTTAATAATTGTTTTAAATATTTAATGATTTTTCAGGACATAAAAATTAATTTTAGATTAAATTATTGATGTACACTAAATTGATTTAGGTACTTAATAATAATATAATATAATACCTAAATATTATAATGCTTCTTTGATAAATTATAATAGTTGATTCTCAATGATACATTTTTGCCCTTTGAACTAATCATTTATTAATTATTTCAATAGTTATTTTTATTGGTTCTGTTTCCTTTTCCTTTTGGATTTTATTTTTTATACCATTTATAACTATTTTTACAATCTGAAATTGTAAGCATTTTAAATTACAACACAAATTTTACGAAATCAGTATACATTAAAATATATTAATAAACATATTTTGCAAAGATTATTCATTTTACAATTCGGTGTACTTGGTTTAATATTATTTTGACAGATAAATATGTCATATAATCTATTATATTTTATTTTCAGAAATAATAAATTAGTGTAATAATTGTATGTGTATTGTATAAATTAATAACTATTTGAAATAATCTCCACTAATAAAAATGTTTATTTTTACTTACAGAAATACGTCAAAATTCATATTCAATAGTATTGGTGTCAGGAACTTCTCACTACAATTATTTACATATCCAGCTTTAAAAAGGGTACGTTTTCTAAAGACTGTCGATGATATTGATAATATACATAATAATACAAATTATTAACAAATAGATTTTTTTATAAATCCACCTATCGCATGTGGCACAATACTGCTAGTGCCATTTAATGTTATAATATTATATAAAGATAGAATATGTTTTTTTTTTAATTTAATTTTATTATTTAACTAGCGTTAAATGTTTTCTGTAATGTATACAATTTTTTTGTTATATCGAAATGCAGGTTTATTGATACAAAATGTTAAGGCAGGAATGAGATAATAACTTATAATGTGTATTCCTGTATGTAATATAAAAGGGAATAGGCGGAGTAATAATAATAATAATAATAATAATATTAACGGCCTAATTATTGTATATTGTTTTTGAAACTTATTATTTTGTAACACATATTTTTTATACTTTTTATACTTAAAGACAAAAAATATATACAAAAATATAATAGTCAATGGAACAATTTTAGATTAAGAGATAACGGAGTTTAAGTGTATTCATCCGTGTAAATAATAATTATGGATCTAGGCATTTTTAACGATTTGTCTTGTATTTGATTGATATATATTTTTTTTTTAGCGTATTAACATACTTTTAATCGATCAAGTGGTTTTGCAGAAAGCATTATGTACCGTTAATTTTTTTTTGCCTTTGTGATATTAATTTTATTTTTACGCCATTATTCCAGAACAAAATTGATATATGATATAACTATTTTGATTCGCTTCATCGATATAATAATATGCTAATGAGAAGCGATTTCAAAATGTTCCCGTGCGTCTGGCTTGCTTCACAATGGACCATAACATTGTGCGAAGTCAAGTACCAAAGATTAAGCCACATTGAAATATGTGATATTTTGATTCTTAAAGTTATTTTCTCCCCTTAGCTCTCTCTTTACTTTAAATAGTAGTATCTATAATGTCTTCTGCAATCTTCACACTATTATAATATTATTATACTTTATACCCCTTTTATTTTTCCTTAAAAAAATGTGAATACATTTTTAAATCATATTATTATTTAGTAATATTTTATTTTCCACAATGGTGCATACCTAATATTAATTTTTCATGTACTTGTGAATAGCCTGTTTTTTTTTTTTTAATATATATTGTATTTAAATATAAATAATATAATATATAATATATAAATTATATTATACTAAACACGTGTCAATAAATTTTTGTGGTATGACACTTTCTTGATTCTACTTTATATATATGTATACATATAGAAATTTATAAATAATAAATTATACGTGTATATGATATATATATTTATATAAATATATAATATATCCTCGTATAAATACATATATATATATATTATGTACATGAATAAAAAGATGTATAAATGAATAAAAACAAAAATAATTTGAAAACTCAAAGTGCGTTTTTAATGTATTTAATAAAAACTGTTCTAGTTTCGTGTGGTATATTATTATAGCAACAGTTATTAATGTTCTGCAGTGAAAGTATGTGTGCGGTGGTATTAGTGGTTTTTCATGGATAACAATTTTTTGGAAGACCCAAGGAGTGATATTTAACAGACTAGAACGCAATTCAAATGTGTTGCATATTATAACAACGCAATTAATATATTTACAGTGCAGTAGCTAATAGCTAACCGCCTATACGTTGTGAGTCCCCATAATAAGTTTAAATTGTTTAAAACCCTTCTGGAAATAATAAGTACAACCACACAAAAATAATAGCTTATTGTTTCGTTGACTGTAGTGACACAGTCCATTGATTTACCTACGCCTTGGAAATGGTTAGAACTTTTGTCATATTTTAATGTATTTTGTTGACTTAATTAAGAAGTATATTTTTCCTTATCGTGTTACCTCGTCAATTGAACTTCACGACTCAAAAAACAAAAGTGGTGACGAAAACAAATCGCAAGCTTTGAAAATAAACTTTTCGTTTCAAAAGCTGAACACATTTCAAGGCGGCGCAGTACAGGTAGTAAAGAAGTGTGGTGCTGGATGAAACATTATTTGCACTGAGATCCGAAAAAGTGATTATACTGCTTCAAACAAACACATTGCTATAAGCTATAACATATTATATATAACATCAATAGATTCCTTGCTCAGTTTGCAATATAATATTTCTATTGTCCTATTTGTTTTTTTCAAAATAACAGCAACCTTTATAAGCATGAATCCTTATTAGATTTAGTATTTAGTAATGTTGATTCTCTTTCAGTCACTGAATCTTTAGGTTCGTTAGTGCCACCTGATCCCTTCCACCCTCCTCTATCTATCAATTTTTATAACAAGATCCATGTTCATGGTTTCAATAGCTCACACTCCTTCCTCGATTTTGATAATGCTGACTACCTATATTAATATATATAATTTTATTTCTAATTTTGATTGGCCTTCTACTTTATCTGCTCTTAGCCTTGATTCAGCTTTTAATACCTTGTACGATGCTTTTCATCAGTCTGTACTACGTTTTGTCCCAATGCGCCTTTTTAAGCAGTCTACCTTACGTTCGTGAAGTTGACCCATCTAAGTACTTAAATTTTTTTTAAAACTATGCCATTATTTTGCAAGTTATTTACAAGTATTTGCAAGTCTATTTTTAGAATTTGCAAGTCAAAACTTTCACCGTGAATCCAAAAATTGTAAAGGTGGGCCAACTTCACGTAGCCCTCCCTTTTTGACCGAGAACTTCAAAACCGGTATCAAACTAAAGCTAATGATTAGCAAGTATTTGAAAGCCCTTTTTTTGAAATTTGCAAGTCCATCAGGCGGCCGCTATAAACTTTTGAACTTGTGAAATTGGCCCACCCAAGTTGTCCCAGAACTTCAAAATAGGTATCAAACGAAAGCTAATGATTAGCAAGTATTTGCAAGTTCGTTTTTAGAATTTGCAAGTCACCCAGGCGGCCAGTAAAAGCTTTCAAAGTTTGGAAGTTGGCCCACCCATTTTTTTTTTATTGTTACAATAGCAATTGATAAATATTAAAAATACATAGGCACAATTTTTTTATAAGCATTTAAAGATCGCATTTTGACAAAATGTATCAAAATCTCGAAAATTATCAATCATCGTAATTAATAAATTATAAAATGTTCAGTTTTTATAGCTAAGGATTGAAAATTTAAAAAAAAGATTCTCATAAATAGGCCATACTGTAGCCAAAAAATCTAAAAAATACACAAGCACAGTTTATTTTTATGGTCATTTTAAGTTCAAATTTGGGATGAAATTACATATTAAAAAACCTAGTATACCTATTGTAGTTATTTTGTTGTGAGTGTAGATATAATACTATTCGTGGGTACTTGAAACTTCTAAAGTACACTATATTATATATCTATGATAGTATCAGGGTTTGTTATTAATGTATAACGTGTTATAAGTAGGTACCTAATGGATATTGTGATATGATTAATTTGGAATTTATTATAGGTACCTATTTTATTTTATTTTTTTTTAATACGATAGATAAGTTTATAATATGCGTCTTATACCTAGAGTCCTAGACTGACATACCGTCTTCGCTCAGAATCGTTTTTCTTATACAATGATATTATATCATTGAATTCAAATTTAATAGCATCCATTATACAGTGACCCACTTGTAACCTACTGTACAGCAGAGCGACATCCACTTACCCACCTTTTTTAATGTTATAGGGGAAACCCGTATATTTTGTAATAAATAAATAATATAATATTATGTTGAATATTGTTATGATATTATTTGGGTGATAATAAAATAATGGGTAATACTGTAGGTAAACCAATACCCGAATATACGATTTCTCATTTAATTTATGTTATAAATGAATAGATAGGTAGTAATAATTATGATAAATATAACTTTTATAACCAATTCCTCAAAGCATCACGTTAAATAGTCGACGTGGAAATGTTATCAGCAATTTCTAGCACTATTGTTACTAAAGTTGAACTTACCGAATTTTTTAATTTTACCTAAAATTTACTATTGTTAAATTATTATTATTAGTTCAAGAACAAAAAAAATATAATTGTTTAAAATATAAAGAACGCTAATCATGCATTTAAATATTAATTAAAATTAAATTGTTATTACTTATTATTCATTTTAAACGATATTATTGATATAAGTACTACAAAAAACTACTGTAGAATGCAGTTATTTATAAACAACAATTGCAATTCTGGGTATAAACTTTTATATTGAATGTTATGATATTATGAAATCGTGTAAAGGGAGTTTACTGATTAATTTAGAGGAACTATTTAATCTTAAATAAGTTACCCGTATCTAGTATTATTTATAGTCAGTAACTATTACTCTTAACAATTACTAATTGACTCCATCTCTTTATTGCTTGGACATAATCTAAGTTTAAAATTTAGTAATCAATAGGTACGATAGTATCTAGAATTATTATTTTTATTTATCACACTATAAAGTATTGCCGCCTATTAATACATATATTAAATTCGTTGTTGCCTTGTTTGGTAGATTTTAATATTGTCTGAATATTTTTCGAGATAATAAATATTAAATATTTAACATTCTACAGACAATTTTGTAATTAGGTAGGTGTAGGTACTAAGTATTTTAATAAATGTTATGAAAAATTTATCTATGTATGTAGATACTATAATATTATGTTAATATGAACCGATATATTTCTAATTCTCCGGACATTCGTTAAAATTATTAATTAGCACGCTTGTGTAAGAAACAATGAGCATGTCTTTTTCTGTTGACTGCGTTTGTAAATTGTATAAAGAACTTGAGAAATGTACATAGTAGGACCGATAAGAAAAAGGAAATATTCTTGTTCTTACGTGTAGGTAGTAGGTAGTAGGTACCTCGTTGTATAAAACATTTGGAGAATATTGTAATTTGTCCTGCCAACCTCCTATTACTGCGAATTAAGTTAATTTTTAGCGATTCCATTACCAGTTTAATATTACATCCCGAGCATAGACGTAACTAGACTTTAAAGTTAGGGGGGGGGGCTTCAGTCCTAACATATTTAAAATAAGTAAAAGATGTGGGAGCTCCATGTTTTTTAAAACAGAAAAATATACTTTATGTGCATATAATGATTTAACTTATTACTATACCTACCAACAACTCCTATTTATGAATTTTAATACACAAATTTATAAAAATACTAGCTATAAGCCGTCACAGCTTCGCCCGTGTTTTCGGACGATGATAATATGATATGTATAATTTTTTATTTTTATTTTTATTTTTTGATTTTAATGTGATCGGCAAGTAAATATAAAAAACGGCTAATGAAAATGTATTGAAATGTTTCTAGCGGTATTAATGGTAAATATATTTTTATAGCAGAACCCGTGCACTTCATTCCCCGTAAAAAAACGCAAATCTTGAAAAAACTATGATTGTTCAACTACTTTTGGCTGTAACTTGCTGCAGCCTGCAGTAAGTGCAACTCAGCCACTCTGGTAGGCAATCCGACTACGTCGGATCGCTGACAAAGGGCAACTCTTTCACCAATCACCCTGATAGGCAATTTTCAATAATTCGATTTGATGCAAGCTTGTACCTGATCTGCCCAAAAAACCAATGGCAACCGATTATAAATAAACACAAATTAATTCTACTGTTGACACTCAGGAAGGTATTTGGAACAACTCTGTGAAAAAAATTGGAAAAATATTAAATAGTGTAGTCACAAAATTGGAACATAAAAAAGGCCGGTTCTTTTATATTTATAAGGACTAGCTGATCCCGTGCACTTCGTTAAATGTACCGCCGTGACGCACTATTAGTATAATATCAGGTATACAATTTACACATTTATTTTAATTAATAATAACTAATTATTTATTAACTTTATCGGACTAAATTTATGCTATAAACCTTCTCTGTGATGTTCCTTTTAATTTAAAAAAAACGGCACGACGATTGAATAAGTAGTTTGGAAGTTTATCGCGAACAAAAAAAGCGATTTCATTTTATATAGTAGTATAGAGTATAGATGTTGCTATTGACAGCGATTGTCGTTCAGCCATTGTTACTCATTAATCGTTATCACCATTTGTTAATAATCGTACGTCTTTTATGACTATTTTTGTGTTTAGCTTATTGACAAATTCTGAGTATTTATGTAGTAAAAACTACACAACATGATACGTCTTATACAGGGTCATTACATAATATCCGGGGGTGAAGTAATGCTAACCGGGGGTGAAGTAATGCTATCCGGGGGTGAAGTAATGCTAACCGGGGGTGAAGTAATGCTAACCGGGGGTGAAGTAATGCTAACCGGGGGTGAAGTAATGCTTACCGGGGGTGAAGTAATGCTTCCGGGGGTGAAGTAATGCTAACGCGGTTCCGCCCCCGGTCTTCGATTCAAAACAAAAAAAAAAAAAAAAAAGGGTCATTACATAATATAGTTTGATAACCAAAAAAAATATTTTTCCACGATTAAGTTTAAAATTGTAGCTACCGTTCGTGGAATTAGGAATTATGATAAGTGAGCTAAAATTAATTTTGGGGGGGGCTTAGCCCCCAAGTCCCTCCTAGTTACGCATATGATCCCGAGCTGAACTATAAATCTATTAGTTTTACAATGATGTGTTTATTTTGTGTGTCATCACTTTTTGGAGTAGTAAAAATAAACTATAACTGTAGACTAAAACTTTGAGATAGTAGTTTTTCCTACGAAAAAAATTAGGAAAAGTAGATAACTTCTCTGTTGTATAGTAGGTCTCGAGTGTATCTCGTCAGTCGTCATTGAGTATGTCACTGTAGTAGTGTAGTGGATTGTGGATGTCTACTCTATAATCGTCTATAATCATCAGACTATATTCTCTAGTATAACTAGTTTAACTATTTAATTACTTAATTTCTAACGGAGAGCTCCCTCTCTTATAAGCCATAGGAGGCCACCAAGTTTCACACTACGCCACTGAATAAATATTTAATAAAAGAACTTTAGAAATATAGAATAACGGAAGGTCTCATGCTTCAGCTCGTAACCGTTTTTGTACATGCAACACATTGAAGTACACTCTACATCAACTATACAACAGAGCGACTTCTTTGGTTTTATTTTTTGTTGATCATACAATATTAAGTCCCAGAAAGCGGCTGATACGTATAATACTAAAATTTATACCTACATTTCATTTACATGCTGTTGGTAGCCTGTTATGGTAGCTCGTAGGCTGTAGGTACACTTGAAGATACAATAAGCAAAATTATTCATTCTATTAAATATTAATACTACATAATATTAACGCCACTCCGGCCACTTAACTATACTCTATTAGTGTATTAATGTGTACTTACTTCTTTGTATATATGTAATTATATTATAACACCCGGTAGTTTGTCACATGTGAAAATAATATAATTCTCAGGGAAATAAAACTTATAACTTATAAGTACTTGTATAGTACCTACCAAACCATTTTTTTAACCTTTTGTCAATTTATTCTTTTGACGTGAAAACAGTGTTATAGCTAACTTGAGACAAGAAATAATACAATCTATTTTTCAATCTAAATTTATAATATTTTAAAAGCAATATAAATTTGGTTTATTTTATTTTTATTTCCTGTAACAAGATATTTAAATATGTATGTAAGTATAACCATAAATAATTATGTATATTTTTGGCTGTTTTCTATAAGTACAAGCGTACTAGAATAATATAATGTAGGGTGTAATATATACATATATTCGTATTATATAGCCATTGTATAATTCGTGTTTCATTTTCATCATAGTTAAAATTAAAGTATTACAAATATTCGTGATTAAATAATAAATATTATAATAGTACAGGATCTGATATATTGTGTAAAATATTTATCATCATTATGACTTATGAGTTATGAGTAAAAAATAACTTATAAGTTATAAGTAAAGACTATAAAAAGCTCCACATTTTGGCAACAAATGTGTACTCATTTAGGATATTTAGCTTGATATTTGGACTTAAGAGTGTGTATGTGCCCACTTTATAGTGGGCCGCGGCCTCTCAATATTTCATGTTTATGTTTTATTTATGAATTGGATGTTTTCCAATCAATCAGTTAGGTACTACGACTAATTAATTAATTAATTTGAAATATTGTTATCAACCACTCAGAATTGTGAATTGTGATAAGTAATTAATTTTAAATTTCAAAATAATAGATTTTTATTAAAGAATTTAAACTCTAATAATAATAAATAATAATCGGCTTGGTAATAATAGTTCCAATTTATTATCTCGATCGCAGGCTCGTAATTTTTTTTTGGTAATCTTATATACAAATTTTCATAAGGCATAATGTTTTATTTGTATTAAATTATTACACATATGTACGATGTACCTACCACTTGCAGAAGTATAATATATTATCATACTGAAAAAGGAGGAAAGCAAGTTCAACCGTTTCACATTGTAATAATATGTCCGTAAACTTTATTTTTATTATTATTTATTATAATATATACGGTGCTTTACGGCTGTTGTATTTATTTATTTATGCTCATACATTTTTGAATATATATATATATATTATAATGGTTGCTAAAGGCGGAGTTATTAGACAAGGAAGATATTACTTGTTCAGTTATGCCGTGTACTGGCGCATAAACCAAACAATTGTGGTAAGGCCAACTTGTGAGACGAAGGACACAGTAAAAATTACGTTATATAAGAACAACTTAAAAAAAGCGTGTAAGTGGATGTCACTCTGCTGTACAGTACATCAGTACTACAGTAGGTTAGAAGTGGGTCACTGCAATGGAAGATATTAAATTTGAATTCGATGATATAATATCATTGTATACAAAAAACGATTCTGAGTGGAGTCGGTGTCTAGGATATTTTATATCATACTAGCTGATCCCGGCACTTTGATTTAAAGATTTTTAACTCGAGAGTATTAAGTATAGAAATGGGATGTTTAAAATTATTAAATTTAAAACAAAACATCTGAGTTATGACCCACCTGCGGTATACTTTATTATTAATAAATTATTTTAATATATTTTATTATTCACTAGCTTACCCCGTGCACTTCGTTGCCCGGAAACCAATAATTATTATTGTAATAGCTTCAAAACGCATGGCAACCATTAATAAACGATTCAACCATTCCAACGAAAATCTTAAAATCCCTAATTGAGCACCTCCCGGCTTTTTTGATCTCCCTTTTTAGATTAGCCTATCTTCTCCCAGAGGTCTATTCTATCTATACATATAAAAGTATCTGATCCCGTGCACTTCGTTGTCCATTAAAATTGCCAACTCTATATGAATAATATGTTTTACATATTAGCATGGCAACCATTTTTATACAAAATATTCCATCGGAAATCTCCAAATAATATATAAATGGTTGCCATGGTAATATGGATACACAGACACACGGACAGACATACATTCATATATACCTATATACATATATACCTCAAACAACTGTTCAACAATCACAAAGATCAAATCATAATTTGAAACTGCGGATGATTTTTTCAGAAGGTAAATTGTTATTACCTTTCTGGGTTTGGTTATTCTTCTTTGAAATAATGTTGTTTTAATGCTCACAATAAATAAGTTTTCCTGACGTAGCTTCATCATTATATGCTATGAACTATTTGAGTAAAAATAAATTTATTTGCACGCAAATTACATTGCAAATCAGTATGGAAAAATTTGGCCATCAAATTTGGTTAATGCAGCAGCTACGTAGTTTGAAATGTGGGAAAATGACACAAAACCATTGAAATTTATAATACTTAGATTTGATTGATTTTTCAAAAGAATTTATCCATCTATGGCTGAAAAAATTAACATTGGTCATCAGCGTGACTCTTGCACGGGGTGATACTATAAAAACCTGCTGTATTGAACATTCGTTTAGTATGGTAAGGCGTGTCAAGACCTGGAATCTGGCCTGTATGGCCAGATGGCCGTATGAGTGATATCAGCTGTCTGGATTGAGTATGAATGTACATAGAAGGAGAGTTTAAGTGGCTACCAAAACGGTGAAACCAAATATATTGACAATGTAATTGAACAATTTGCGATAAGACCTTGGTGCCTTTAATTATTATTTAATTCAATTTTTTAATAGTTAATTTTTTTCATTATTCATTGTTTTTAAATCGGAGTGATAAATGTATTGATTTTGCAATGACGATGTGATGAGTTTTTTTAAATTTTTTAATATATTTGTGTGTGTAACGATATAAGTAGTCGAAATAATGCTTTGATTTTAAACTATAGTATGTTTTCTGATGGGAAAGTGAATCGTGAATCGTGAATCAGTGAATATAGTTGGTGCATTTAATAGATTAAAATTTAAAATTCCATCTAGTTTCAAAAATCACGAAAATTTGCAAATTATTTTGAGTTAAAAATTCATAAAAAAATTTTTATTTATATTATATAAGATTTGAAAATATTACAAGATCCCTCATAATTTGTAGTTCGAGAGTTTAAGTGGGATGAATCGGATGCATTTATCCAGTTAATATACATAGTCTTCCCACGAAGCTTTGTTAAAGTTCCATCTGGGGTGAGTTGTGGAATTAATTAATGGAATTTGGGGCCTAATTTATAGGATAGGTCGATGTCGGCTATTTTGGAAGACGTTCATATATAACGGTTCGGCTAGTTGCCATGGGTAGGTTTTTTGTTAGTGAAACAAAGCAGAGATCGTGGTTATACTCTCTATTCCACCAACCTGCAGACTTGAATAATATGTTTTTGGATTTAGCATCAAATACTAAATGGTCGTTATTAGTTTCGGCCCATAATACAAGCAGCTCTCCTTCAGTGTTGTTACTGAAATACTTCCAATTCATGTGGTGGCTGTTAAAGTCGCCAATGACTATTGTTGGATAGGAGATGTCCCCATGAACCTGGTCAAGCCATGTGGGATGCTGGTGGTTTGTATGCGTTAATAATTGTGGTTGGTCCTACATCGACTTTAACGGTATGAACGTCGTGTAGGGTTGATACGCTTACAAGCTTGACTTCATCTAGGTAATTTCGGGCGTAAGTTGCTATCCTGTAGTAGTGGTGGTATGTAGCTCCGATTAATATTTAAAAATATATAGGTAGATATTTAGTTTTTTTTTTTAGACATTTGAAGTTATTAGTAAGGATATTTAAAAGAAAAATAACCATTTTATTTATTTTGTTGTTGGTATTAACTCAAATGTTAATAAAAATAATATATTCTGACATTACTGATATAATCATGACATTACATTTAAGGACTAATGAATAAACCATATAATGTAATATTAACTAGTTAAATAAACATAATCTATATATATAAAAACGAATGTATGTCTGTCTGTCTGTGTGTCTGTGTGTCCATATTACCATGGCAGCCATTTTTATATTATTTTGAGATTTCCTATGGAATTTTTTGTATATAAATGGTTGCCATGCTAATATGTAAAACATATTATTCTTATATAGAGTTGGCATTTTTAATGGGCAAGGAAGTGCACGGGATCATTTGGTACAGAGATAGAATAAACCTCTGGGCAGAAGATAGGCTAATTTAAAAAGGGAGAGGACCAACCCCAGGAGGTGCTCAAGCCTCAGACAGGGATTTTGAGATTTCTGATGGAAATTTATAAATGGTGCCATGGGTCTTGAAGCTACTAGGTATAACAATAATTATTGGTTGTCGGGTAACGAAGTGCACGGGGTCAGCTAGTGAATAATAAAATATATTAAAATAATTTATTAATAATAAAGTATACCGCAGGTGGGTTATAACTCAGATGTTTTGTTTTTAATTTAATAATTTTAGACATCCCATTTCTATACTTAATACTCTCGTGTTAAAAATCTTTAAACCAAATTATTATTATTTCCATTAGGTATACTCGTTTAGTGCGATGTTACTCTGTTGGTGAGATACCTAGTACCTACGTCCTACAACCTACTAATTTATTATAGTATGTTGTATACTTGTATTGTTATTTGTTAATATAGATTATTATAACTACGTCCTAGTATCCTACGCATATTATATTTTATGTGCGTAAGTATTTATGTATTATGCTACTGTGTTATGCTCTCTGGTCTCGAACAATAAAATTATTTTTATTTTCTATTAGTTTTATACAATGCCGTGTATGGTTTTTTTTTATTATTAGCGAACGCCGAATAGCGAACGCACAAACACAAGTGCGCAGTTGCTATTTCACGTTTAGAATAGAACTAAATATCTAGATGTAATATTGTATATTATAGGTAGGAACGCTATAAAATATATATATTTATATATATCGGCATATAGTATATAGTATTATTATGTCCAGCTCAGCTCATTGTTATATATCGAACGGAATCGAGCAATTAATTGTATAGTCGTGTCATTATGTGATTTAAATACCCACTCAGTATATGATTTAAAAATGTCCAATTAAGTGGGGGAGACGCCTACAATATAAATAATTAGGTCAACATGGATAGTATGGGACATGGGTTATATAACGGGCAATTCATGTATGATTAGAAATAAATTAGTACAAAATAGGGAAATTAAACGGCCGACTTACATAGATTATTTTTTGTTCAACAACTTTAAATATTATGTATAAAATATACATATCGCTTAGAATAATAATAAATAAAAATTTATGTTATTGTGACCAATCAGTGAGTTGCCTGTAATCATAATTTATCTTCGTGCATTGTGCAAGTTTCCGCAGTGCAAAAGCATCATTGATTTTAATATAAAAGTACCTATTTATAACCTCGTCGACGGCAGTAAAATCAAAAGTACTGAAAACCACTCAACGCCATCACAAGCACGTGTGCATCACGGCTCATATTATCATTCGTTGTAATTTGTAATATATTTCATCAATAATATATTGTCTTTCAATCAGATGTAATAGGTCGCAATTAACTTTAATCCTACAACGTTGAAGCACTAGTCAACAGCTCGCGATATACTTGGACTTGTTTTCGTTATAGTAATTATTACTGGCCTCAACGACCTGTCAAAAAGGCCATTTCGTATTTTACCGACAGGCGAGTCGTGGTATACGATGGTCGAATAATAATTTTTTACAACACCTACAGAACTTTTATGCATTATGTTTTTTTTTTAAAGGCTTACTCGCCCTTAATACCTAGTCTTAAATCTGAACTGTTTCGATTTTGTTTTGCGATGACGTGTTTTTTCTATTGTTTACCGACTACCGAGAAAGAAGTGCTTCAAAAACTTCAGATACACCAATTACCAACTTCCGAATTCCATCTATATTGTTGGTAATTTTAATAAATTGTAATAATTATTCGCTTTTCTCAGTTGTGAATTCACTAATCGGGAAAAAATGCATGACAATTAATCCCGTATTGAATATTTAAATAATTTTATTTAGGTACCCGTACCTATATATTATATTTTTTTTTATTTGTATATGAAGGTACTTACGTCTTACATACCATAATAATAATATGTTCTTGAAAATTTACAATTTAAAGACTTACAACGTACAAAATTCAACTTGAATATAGAATTTTGAAAATTTTTTTGATGTCATTCATTTTTCTAAAATGTAAAATTTAATATATTACCTTATTCATATCATAATATTAGAGTATAGCACATTAGTACATTACACTGAAAAACGTAGAACCAATTTTATTTAAGTAACAATAATACGATATAATAACTATTTTTTGAAAACCTTAAAAATCACTACAGTAAAGTTTTATTTTTACAAATGTTTAAAATTTGAATATGGCACCTCTTTAAGTTTACAATATTAATGTTTTAGATTTCTTTTTATAGAATTCGTAGTTTTAAACAATAAGTAAAAATATATGGTTACTTATACATCGATATATTTTAATTATCTGTGAAAGCAATTTTAAAACGACTGTTTCAATTTTCAATAACAATATATTTTAACATTAAACTCTAACTTATAAGCCTACGCCGAATTCCTCAGCTCGATTTTCGAATCCGGTATTTTATCATTTTCAACCAATAATATATTATATTTATACATAATACTAGTGAGTTCACCACTATGTATAGATATATGATCATATAACAGATACCCGATGAACATGACGTTGCAGAAAATAATATTATTTAAACCAAACATTTACACAGAACGTATAAAACGCAAAAAAAACCTCTAAATTCCTGTAAAACACAAATAAAGTTCTCTTACATCAAACAAATAAATAAACGATTTATCAACGTTCTGCGATTCTAAACAGAAAAAATATTGGACCCAATTACTTATATGCATTTATTAATAATTAATAAATACATCAAAAGTCCATGATTCTTAAATTTTTATTTCATTTTATTTTGTGTCAAAATTGCCTATTTAGTACCCCTTAAATTTCGTATTCAAAATTAACTATAAATTACTTATACAAAGTTACTGAATAACAATTTTATATGGAATAATATTTTAATGTCCAAAAACTTAGATAGAAAATTTTGTTTTTAAAAAGTTATTTAGTATGACATGATATGCTGTAGTACCTCTTAGACTTAACTCTTCTGATTTTAATGACCTATAAACTATCCCAGGTCTACTCCAGTACTACCTGAAGAGTACATGTAAATTCCCGAGTCTCAAGTCTGTAATAACTTTATTATAGTGCTATAATTGTATCATTATAATTTAATGTTTATAATATGAACATACAAACTTAAAGTTTAATATACATATGAATTTTAATTAGGAAAATGCAATTATTTAAATTATAGGTAGTAAAATAAATAGTAAAAATAATAATAATTTAAATCAATTTCAAATTAAATTAACATTTTAATTTAATTTTCACAATAACATGAAAATACAAATTTCATGAAACTTTGTATGTCTATTTTTTGGTCTGTTCAGTCTATAATAATGTTTTGCGTCATAATTTTAGTACAATTCGGCAAAGTTTACATATTTCCTTCCTCAGGACCCAATTGAGTTAACATATTTCCTTCAAGAAAACGTAATGTTAACCCAGGAGAGTTTACCATTGGGAGAGTTCACTAGTTTTAAAATTAGGAGAGTTCTAACCTCTTAGAACTTTATCTGAGAACCATAAAACTTACTGATCATAGACCAGTGTGGTGTGGCCATCCTTGTGAAAACCACTACATGGAGGCCGTACTGTTTTCACATGCAGCATCATTTATTAATAAAAATGTATACATCTTTAAACTTGGGCTCGCACAGGGAAATGGTACACTTTCCTCAGCGATCGTTGTGTATACCATGACCCCATGATGCCTCACAATAATATGTGTAAGTGGCCGAAGCCGAAATGGGAATAGTAAGGACAGACCCCTCTCTATCCCATCTCATGTCAATATTTAATATTTATTTTTAAATTTTTTCTCTGAGGTGTTTTCTCAGGCCGATTGGAGTCCACCGCCCTGGACATCTCGTACTCAGGTATCCTCTTCGCGGACCGGCAAAAGCCAGCAGTTCTGGAATTCCCGTTCCGTGCCTCCGCTTCTTGAGCCAGCTGGAGCCTGCCGCTCTCGGGTTCTCATTCTGGGGTCATCCGTCATCAGCAGCATCCGCATGATGTTGGTTTCCGGTGCGCCAGGACTCCGCTGCTCTCTTCGCCCCGCAGGCCGCGGAGCCGGGTCTGTGAGGTCCCGTCTTCAGCCAGGCGTGGTCACAGGCTACGCACCTGTCGGAGGGGCATTCCTTCTTACGGTTCCTCTTCCTCTTTTTTTTGGCTTTGGAAGCGGCCTCTGAGTCCATCTCCATTCCGGAGGCGTTTTCCCGGTGGTGGCTGCACGTGTTACCTGCCCCCCGGGTGCTTCCCCAGTAGTCTTCGGGCTGTTGGGCCTGTTGACCTGGGTGGCTGAGCTGGTGAGTTGTGTAACAGCAGCGTTTGGGCTTGGCGGCGATGGTGACATGGCCTGTATTGGAGAATCTTATTCAAATACTTTGCTGCGGGGTCGTCGTCCCCAAGTAGGGAAGTGAGCTCCCTGAGTTTTTCCGTTATTGTGATGTGGATTTCCTTTGGGGCGTTCAGGTCCACGGTATGGTATCGAATCGGTGGTCCGGCTCTGGGTTCGACCTTTTCTTGGTGGGTTCTTCCTGGGGGCCATCCTGCATGAATCAATCTCACAGTTTTTATAGAAGACTTCACGTATGAACGTACTTATAGTTTTTATAAAACCAAATATTTTAAATAAATAATTTCTTGTTGGAAGTATTTTTGAATAATGTTTCTTATCCAATTAATATATGTTTTTTATGGCATTGATGATATATTTTATAAACTTGTGAACCCCACCACTTTTAAAAATGAAAAGTCTTCATTTTCAATATGGTTGGACAATGGACATGGACCGTTTTACTGTTTTTACTATGTTAAGGTTTCGGCGATTTCACGTTTTGTGTGGTGAATTGCACGGTGTCGTTGGTGAGTTGTTAGGGTTGAATATATTATTGAATCTGAGTAAGTACTTTAATTATTATTATATTTATTTCTTTTTTTTTTTGGTAGAGAATTTTACAATCTGTAAAGTAATGGTTTACAATAAGCACTGCAAGTGATTAAAGAATTAGTATAGAAAAGACAACATCATATGGGTAATGTAACAAACAGGTTGAATAATTACAATTATTTACATCAATTCACATAGGGGGTTTGAGTGAATCGACCATCCATTGATAGGACTTCATGACATGTGGTACCTATTATTATAAATATGGTATTAAAATCTTAGAAGAAATTGAAAAATCACAAGAATTTACACATGAATATTCAGACATAGGAAGAAAAGTGGTAATAAAACTCGATAAACGTTTTTATATCATATTTGGTATTTAGAAAAATTTAAACCTTGTTTTTTGTATTCAATGCCAGTGAGGCAGTGTTATATATTATATTGAGCTCTTTAAACTACCTAACTTTATGGAATAATAAGTTTATACAGTATGTCCACGAAATCCGGGTAAACTGTATAATTAAATTATCCATTTTACTCAGTACTTTATACATATTTTTAAATTCGGTTAGCGATACATGTAACTAAAATATTGCATCATCTACTACTGAGTAATGTTAGTAAATGGGAAGGGGGGAGGGGGGCTTGAAAATTAGTTACAATTTTATTTTTATTTTGTCCAGTCTAATAAATTCAGATGCTTATTTGAGGTATTTTAAAATGTTTGTAACTTCTCAACTTTTCTGGTAGAAAAAATTCTCTCATCATAAACTTCGATGCCTGATGTATGTTTTTGGAAGAAAATTTGATCTAGTTGGCACTTTTAGGAGGTCGAAATTGAAAATGCTCAGTGATTTTCAAAATAATTAGAGAAAAAAAATGAAAATGTATTAAAATTGTTTGGTAACCAGCTTGGTTATACCATCCTCACTTGGATTGTATTTGATTAATTA
>WHPZ01579636.1:121534-134516 GCA_016617965.1 Macrosiphum rosae | reverse complement strand
CTCAGTACTCTTCTAAATAATTGGAAAACACAAAACAAAAACTAGGAGTAAACTGACATTTTTGCAAAAAAAAACCCGTTTTTGACAAAACTGATACATCTATCTTGATATCATTCAAAAACGAATAACCAGTGATGCTAAAATGTTCACGAAATGTTTGTATTAGCATTTTTCAAACATGGTATAATTATTATTTCATCAATCGGGATAGTAAGAAACATATACGGTCCACGAGCCACATCTCGATGGGACACGGTTGTCTGAAGACTGAAATATAGCCATTTATGTTGATGAAATTATAGAAAATGCTATAAACTCATTGTTAACCACCTAACATGGCTACATGATAATATAAACACATTACAATACTACACAACGGAAATCAAATATCCAATTAGTGTGTACATAACAAATTATTGTGAGTAAAATATTAAAATAATATACAAACGAAAATTCATCTACAAATAATTTATGAATAATTTCAGTTTCCTGCGTAACGAGGCCAACATACCTACCAACAATATTTCTCCCATCGAAGATTCCCGTTTTTAATCTTACTAATATTTTAGTATTTTACATATCCTTAAAAAAATGCCGAAATTATATGCTCGCATATAGTGTGTAGGTACGTTTAAATGAACGATATTGTCAGCATAATTTTGCTCGCGTTTCCCAATTTTTCGATCTCGTACATTTTAACGCTTCGGATACAGTTTATATTTCGGTACATATCTTAACAAGACATATAAACTCTAAACTTTTACATCGGCTGTATATACAGCCTAGGCGTGTACCATTAATGCTATATTGTTCAGTTTGCTCTGTCCGTTTTGAAAATTACCGACGTGCATTATGCGTGCTATATCGTGCACACGTATACAATACGGTAAAACATTTTCTCTTACACCTACATAATATTTGGGCAACTGCTATAGTAATAAGGAGCTCGGGCTCGCACCGAACGCGCGAAGAACTTAACGCGTTACAAACAACTATATAACCGATTTTGGTTATACACAACGAGAAAACGACCTGATTATCTGGTGGTGCAGTGGCATCTGTTTGTATATAAGATATATATATATATTATAATATAGTGCTTTATCGCCTTGGAAGCCGTTCGGTTTCCAAGGCGATAATTTCGCTATTCCACTCTGTGCCCACCACCTCCGCCACCACCACCACCACCGCCGCCGTCGTCAAAGCGGATGTGTGAGCGTGTGTGTGTGCGTGTGTGTAATCGAGGAAAACTTTGTCGGGGCCGCCATTAAAACCCCGTGAGCGTGTGTATATGTATTTAAACGCGCGCTCAACTCGGCGGCCAACTCTTGTAAATTACATCGGCCGCAAATGGCTTCCTGTCGAGCCGAGGCTTGTAATTGTGTATATATCCCTTTAAATCCCCGAGGGACGCTTCGCTGTATGAGCGTGTGTGCGTACGTGTATGGCATGTTCGTGTATATGTGCGTACACGCGTATATATCTATCTGTATATAATATATATATATACATAGGTATATACGATATACATATAGGTATATGAGCACATGCACACACGATATAGGCACATACACGTACATAATATATACACGCCAGCGATATAAACTGCAAACATATTTCCACCAACGCACACGGGAGCGGGTGGGCGCACACGCACGCACAAGTCCGGGGCCCGGGAAACGTGTGTTAACATTCAGCCAAACAAGTTGGAACACTGGTCTTAAACGCTATGTAAAGCCATTTATTTCCTCGGGTTTTCCCAATTGTATAGCGCCGCCGGCACTGCAACCGTTCGATATAATAATATAATATAATACGCGAGCTTTCGTATAATAATAATAATAATAATATGTGAATAATATATATAATATATTTCGTCAGACCGTGCGAACGACGTGTCTAACAACATATACCTACAATATAATATACTATACTACCTATATATATATATATCATACGTAGTAATATATATTATTATACCTATATACACTGGGAAATTACTATGGAAATTACTGCTGTGCAATTGAAAGATTATATTACGCACACGAACAGGGCCGGCTCAAGCGAAAATAATGAACTAGGCAAAATCAAATTTTACCGCCCCTAATAATCCGCCCGTGGGCCTATGTCGCCTACCCCTTGAGCCGGGCCTGCACACGAAACGATATAATGTAGAAATATAATATACAAATCATTAATTATTTTATAATGGTATTTTTGCATATTGCATTTGCCACAGTAGGACAGAGTCCGAGGGGTGCAGGGATTTGATTGCGAGTGAAAAAACGGGGAAGGTTCCGCGGTAACATAGGTGCAAATGGGGGAGGGGCTTTAAGGGCTAGGTCCCCCAAAAATGTCCATAGTCTCCCAAAAGGTTCCTATACATTTTGTTTTAAGCTTATACAATATCTTTAAAGTAAGGTGTTGGAATATATTATGTACCTAGTGTTTGTTTCTAAATCACATTGTCGTTGTCGCATACGATTATACAACAATAATATGATCGTAATATTATTATTATATGTTATTAAACGGGGTCGACGAGCGTGCAGAGCGGCATATAAACGGGGCCGTTTAATAACGTGACGGACCCATTATATGTCATTGTCGCGAGTTCGGGAATAAAAAGAAAATAGGAAAAAGGAGAGAGGAGAGGAGAAAAAAAAATGGAGATGTTTAAAATATCGACTGCCCGCCCCCGTTTTGCCCGGGTGGCAGGCCCCCGCGCCGCCACCCACCACCCACCGCCTTGGAACGGTATATATATATATATAGGTTTATATTTGTTATCGCCAAGTGTTACAATATAATAATGTTATGTCGTTCGAGTGACTGTTGCCGCGGGCGTTCGACCTTTCGGCCGCCGTTACCATGGTTACCGTGTCGCGCGCCGTGTGGAAAATGACAACGACGACGACGACGACGACGACGTCCGGTGTACGCATGTCTTTTCCCCGTCGGACGACGACGACTCGGGACTCCTTTTTCACCGCGACAACCGTCGGTGCGAGGGGATGACGATGAGGGGGTTGCTAGAACGTAGGGGAGGGTACCGTCAAGTATAACCGCCGCCGCCGCCGCCGCCGATCGCCCCCTCGTCGCACGCCTTCCGCCCCGTCACGGTTACAAGGCCGGGTATAGTAGGTATATACCACGTCGATGTGTCTCTCTGTCTCTCTCTCTCTCCTTCTCTCTATCCGATCCCGAGGCTGGGCCTATTGTTGGTACGCGCTCACCTACGATTTTCAATTATCATTTGTCATAATACTATAGGCGTGTAACGAAATACGATAGAAAAACGTATGGAAAAACTGAGCAGCAATACTACTATGCCCGACTACCACTTTTGGTGACATTATGAAATTCATCGTTTTAAGATCCCAAAGTGAATTTTTCAAACCTCGAGTAACCGATTTCGCAGTTTAAAATGTAAAACTGTTTAACTGTAGTCTGATATTATTATAATTTTGTCTGTCTTCACGCTAAACAATAATCATTGTCGTAATAATAATAATAATCCCACTTAATACGCGTTGTTATCGAAATTCACGCAGTCGCTGCAGTGCAATAATGGCGACTTGTGACTATTGTTTAGTTGTTACACAATATAAACGTATAGTGCGCTTAAAACGGAAGCGGATTCGTTTACCCGGAGTAGGTACATTCATTTGAAAATCAACTGTTGTAACTATTGTAGTTCTCTTAAAACAGACCATGTTCTGTTGAATGTGTTGTGTAATTGCTTCAAAGTTACCAACAAAAAATGTCGTGTACCTGTATTGTACACTACCTGTACGACAATGTGCAAAAAACACAAAACGTATTTGAAAAAAATAATTTCAAGTTATAATTAATTATAAGAATTACACGCAGGCACAGGAACATAAATAATAACTTATTATAGTCTAATAAAATAATACTTTTTAATTGTTTATAACGATCAGATATAGAATTTTATACAGCACTTAAAAAGAATTCTTAAATCAATTAAATATGCACAAAAAATAATGGACTTACGACGATAAACGGATAAACTCACGTTAACTAAATAGTTTAAAGTTTACAACAATATACTATACTAATATTAAATACAATTTTGTAAATGTAAATACATTTTGTTGCGAACACTGAATGTGGTGACGACAAAATAAATAAGTTGATAATAATTGACTGAAAAAATATGATATGGAATATATTATATTTAAAACTACATGAACTATGAACCAAATGTAATTCAGAAAAAACTAAAATGTTGGCTCATACTTTACCAAGCTTTTATAGGTATTTTTGAAATTTATATCGCGTACAATCACAATTACATATTAATTGAATAGAATGGAGACAATAATATTCATGCTGTTCCTCCGATGCTGTCGGTACCTATATCACATAATATTGGTACCGCGTTCAATAATAATAAAAACTGCAGTGCGCGGTCTTGAGTTATTACAATATATGTCTTTAGGTACCTAAAAAATACAACTTGCCCACCTCTGAACAGAGTAGGTACTTTGTAAATGAGTAAGGGCACTCGACACCTGTGGGCTCCCCTTGTGGCCTTGTACTGCTCATACGGAGCCTCCGTGACTTGATAGTTACCCATTATTATATAATAATACATATATATTATATACGTCATTATACCACGTGTGTTTTTTTCCTAATAGCCCATTATTATGTATTCAGTGAAGCGCTCGCCATGCCTATAATATAATACACTCGAATATTACAGTAGGTATAGGTAACATATTCGTATAGGTATGCATTATTTGCAGCAGAACGTTTTTCAAACTTTCATCAGCTGACATTGTTTTACCACCCTTATAAAAAAAAGTATTATTTCTACATTGCGCATAATATCGATTACTGTAATATATGTATATTAAACTAATCACAGTATATTCGGTTCGACGTTTATAAATGAATTAGGTACCTACCTACCGCCACGCTGATCAATCTTTTCTTTTTTTTTTATTTAAAAGTTTTCTCCAAATGAATAATCATAGAAGAGATGAATAGTAAAAAGTTAATTTACCTTTTTTAGTCCGGAAATCTTTTATAGTTCAATATATAATAATAATTTATACACTCTACAATATATTATGTTCTATGTAGGTACTAGGTATATCCAATACTCAGTTGTACACAATACACATATAGGTACTGCAAATATTTATGCAACAAGTGATATTGAATAGGTAGTTATTGTTTTAAAATTATCAATAGTTAGTAATTAGTAGAGGTACCTACTATTGAATAAATTTGGTGAAAATAAATAATAATTGATAGTTTTGATATTATAATTTATAATAATATTATATTAAATTTAAATTATAAGGACTAAGGACGCTTGTTGGCTTGTACGCTAAACTAAAAGTTTCTATCTCTGTTCCTCTCCGACAAGCTTTACTGGAAAAATAACCTGCAAATAAGTCACTCTGCAGCGCAGTCGTGCTTGGATATACATCGTCATTTAGAAGATTATTATAATGGTATAATGGGATGTGTTAAATTAAAACTAAATGATAAAGCAATATTTTAATATTTATTTCGTTATACGGTAGATTCAACTAATTGTTGTCGAAAACACGGCAAAACAACAAATATTATAATATAATATTATTTATATTATATTAGTTATATCATATTATTTTATTTTTATAAAGTTAAACAAGCCAATACGGACGTACCGTAGGTATAGAAAGGTGTGAATATAGTACGTGGTATAAAATTTAAATATATAGCTTAAATTTGATGTATAAAAATTATACAACCATATTGTCGAGAAAATTCTAATTTTAATAGACTTTAAAAGTTAAAGTCTAACTGGTTGTTATTCGTTTTTGAGTTATAGCAAACATAGGTTTTTGAGTAAATATTATCGGTTTTCCTTAGTCTTTAGTCTATCCTGATTATTTTTAAAAGTATTGGGAGTTTTTTCTTTTTCGCCAGCTGAATCGTTATAAGTAGGTACATCTTATCTGCAGCAATCATATTTTATACCGTTGTCAAGTTTTTTGATTGAGCTTAAAAAGTCTTCTCTATATGCATAATTTTAATTTTAGTATTCTAACAACCATTCGTGTATTTTTATATAAATTTAGTAAAAATATTATTTAGAATCTGTATAAAATGAACGATACGAGTGGAAAATCGTCGAATGACACATAATATCATCGTCGACTACACCATCGTAACCCAGCTAAATACTTTATATTGTAACATTACACTATATTATATTATGATGTAGTGTGTTATATTAATTTGTTTAACCTCCTACAACGATGAACTCGTTTACTCGTCGAAAACAACAGCGCATGTTCTAGTATTCAACATTCTTGCTTGCCCCTAAATCATGTCGGATAAAAAATAAACGTATTACATTTGTGTGGACCTTATAATAAATTACTAACAAGCAAGAAAATAGATTCTACCACCAAACTTATTAAATTCTTCTGTCGATGCTACCACACGTTTTGAATAATCTTCCACAAATTATCATTCCCATGAAATGATGGCTTTAATAAAGAAACGAATATTTCATAAAACTATCTGAAGTTTACAAGAACCTTATTTTGTATATATTATACGAACAACAAAAATGCATAATGTTTTCAGTATTTAAAAACAATGCTTATCGTATACTTATATAACTCTGAAGTTACTTTTTTTTTTATAGTTTAATGTTGTATATTATAATATCAATAGATGTTTAGGTACTAAATTATTGCAAACGAATATTGAGATATTATAAACATGTGAGATTATAGCCATAAGTAGTTATTTATTTTTATATTTTAATATACTATGGTTCACATTGCTATCACACATTATTGTTCTCGATAACACTTAATAATATAGTACGATAAACAGTTATTTTAAAACAATATTGCATTTATTTTCGTGAAATCGAATATCATATAGTCATATACCATTTAAACATTCTCTAATTTCTAAAAAAAATTTCGGCGTTTCATATTGAATTAAATGTCTCGAGCCTCAAAACGAGAGCATCGTGAGGCATTACATCGTAAGGCACAGTGTAACTGGTCCTTATAATTATTAAATTGCGGTTCAACAATAAGAATATTATTACTTAATGATGATAATAA
Source organism: Macrosiphum rosae (assembly GCA_016617965.1). Classification (NCBI taxonomy): domain Eukaryota; kingdom Metazoa; phylum Arthropoda; class Insecta; order Hemiptera; family Aphididae; genus Macrosiphum; species Macrosiphum rosae. Next base: position 127,404 of record WHPZ01579636.1, on the reverse strand, counting down.
TAATCTTTATAGTGACGAGTGGGGGCGTATATGCTTGTGTGCAAACTGAAAACTCTATTATCGGCACTGACAGGTAAACATATACGAAGAAAACGTCTTCATCGGTGCCTCGGCGTTTTTAAACTTCCCTTCGGCGAAGGGATTGTTGACATAATTGGGGGTAACCTCAATGAATACTAATAAAGTACACACACGACGCAAAGACTTTCGAGATACTTAATTCTGTTGGTTTTTCCGTAAATGCTGTCAAAAGTCTTTTGGATTTGTCATAATGCTTTCGCCTCCCGTATACGACACGAACATCATACCTACGCCAACTATATATGTATAGATAGTCATAACGCCATCACAAGAATGATTATAATAGGGCATTAATTTCTTCCAACATTTAAAACATTCAGTCAAACGCGTCTTTAAGATTGCTAAACCCAAAATGAATATTACAGATTGATATCATTATTAATTATAAACAATTACCATAATAATGCATTTCAAAATAATTACCCTATATGTGTTTAATAACGTAGGCAGGTTAATAAGCTAATAAATATGTTACATCATGACTCGTGATGAAAATAATATACATTTATGGCTCATATTAGATATACGACGTTGTATAACTGAATATTATTTTTATATTTATACATATCAAATAATCGAATATGTATGTCAAACACAATATAACATAATATTATATTATCATAAATAATTTGATTGACTCAACATAGGCAACACGAGCTTCGTACTTTGAAATGCTGAAAGGGTTTTCTGAAAAATAACATAATATTAATTTAAAATTTTAAGTTATCATTTATTTATATTATCAAAAATAACTATGCATTATAAAATAAATAATAAATATCAATATGTATATAGGCACTAAAATATAAATAAATTGAAAATGTGAGGTATCAACCATCAGAATATAATAATATTAAGTTTGACATTAATCATGATAATTGATACTATATAATATGGTCGCACCTAGATCTAATATTTCATAATATTATATTTAACGAGTCGTTAAATTACCATCTACTTTGAATCTTTGGGAATAACATATGTTATTTATTTCATGTCAACATTGTTTAAATAATATCCAGAAAAATTACAGAAATTTAATGTCAACCATATCAACAATGTGTTCAATGTGTATTTTTGCAAACATCTGTTTCAGATATATATTACATACCTATATTGAAATGAAAAGCAAACACTGTATAATATATTAAAAATAATAAAAGGCCATGTGTATAAATCATCCAATTTGCTTTCATACCGTCTAATTGGGGTCTTGGGGACCTTTTTCGAAATTTACTTCCAATGTTAATTTACAGCTCCTGGTTGACACATAAATTAATGTGCTGGAATTGAAAAATCAACAGTTGGACGTGTCTCAGAACACCTGCTGGTTCAGACAACGCGCTACCTAAGTAGTTATATATTATTGTAGTTGCGTCAAACCAGTAACCACAAAAAAAAAAAAAAAACATTGTAGGTATCTAAGATGACCTATAGCTTACACTGTGGAATAGTTTTGCTTTTGATGATATAAAAAGTACACGTGTGTAATAAGACGTCATTAGTATAAAAAATAAACTAACGATGTAATTTAGAAATAATTTTAAACATAAAATGTTTTTGGTGCTTTAGATACGATCAAGTAAATCTAAAATAAATATGATTAAACTGTTTCTATGTATTTATTCGATTTTTATTGCATTATAAAAACTAATAGTAACACTTAACTTATTTCGAAACTTGCAGATGGTTATAGGTTACGAGTGAAAACGATAAGTAAGTTATACCCAATACTATAATATTATATATATATTACATAACGTTAATTCGTCATACAACCTATTTACTATTACAAAATATATATTATGGATTTTTATACGCAATATACATTGTACTTATAGTATGACTTGGTACAATATAATAGGCCCGAGGTCTCTTTATTTTTTGTGATTATAATCATTTAATTGATGTATTATAGATACCTATGGCTAAAATGCGTTTTATTGATATACATTTATTGGTAATATAATACCAATAAATGTATAGTATCATGATATTATGTTTTAATGTTTATACGACTCGGTTTGATAATAACGATATGATTAAGGAGAAAAAACTCGGTAACACTTTACCTATTTTTTTTTATTATTTTACTTGTATACATTTTAACTTATAAACGAATATCGAAAATGTATATATACCGTCATATAAATTCGTCCTTATATAATGTGCGATACATATATAATATACGTATATCATAGAGCATAGACGATAGAATATTTTTTATATTCACTCGAGACTCCAATTTTTTTTTTTTTTTTCAACGCACAATACAACAATCGAAAAATATTACTCTTATTGGTATTCGAGATCGGTATTCGGCAATCCATATACGACGTGAATATGCGTCTTGGCCACTGCAGAATAATATTATATTATTATATCGAATATGATGACCGAGCGGGTAGAACGACAGAGTAGGTATATGCGAATGCCGTCCGTGAAGTTGCCGGGTCATTTTCTACGAATCGCCCGGACGGTGTCCGCTAACGGGGGGGGGGGGCTCGTCGTCTCCAGCATACGCACCTCTCGTTTCGCTGGTGGTGGTGCCATTCAAAAAGCAATAAATATCCGAGCCGTATATAATAGTAATAATATAATATAATATAATAATAATATATAATATATTGTAATACGCGCGTAGTCGTCTCGCACCGTCGCCCATCCCCCGAACGTATCAATTTCGTTAAACAGATGTTCGAGAGCACATAATAAACGTTAAAGACGAGTGAAAAAAAATAAAAAAAAAATTGAACATTTTTAACTCCGATCCATTCAACAATACGAACGAGCGCACACACGCGCTCGGGTGACTGTGGGTGGCTTCCTGCTGCAGCATAATATTATATTATATTGTATTATAATATTATATTATTATTGTAAACGCACTCTTTCAATACGATTTTCATATTCTTAAGGTGTCATTATTATATTATTACGTATATAATATAATACGATATTATTATATTATATTGCGCGTGTGTGTGTGTGTATTATTATAATGACTATATGACTATAAGCGTGTACGGGGGAGAGAGGGGCCCCACGACGACGGTTTCGCGTTTAGCCCCCATAACTCATCGCGTGACGTGTGTTTCTCTTCCTCCACGACCGGACAACCACCGTCGTCGTCGTCATATTATTATTATTATCATAACTATAGTAATCGTCGTCGTCGTCGTCGTCGTCGTCGCCGTCGACGTTATTTATGTACGGTTTATTATTTATTTACACAAAACACTGTGTGTGCCAACCATTGAATGACTCCTACCGTTTTTATGAACTGGTTTTTATTTCACGGCATTATTATGGTCGCACACACACACGCGCGCGCGCGAGCGAGCACACGTTGGTGGCGATAAAGAAGACAAAACTCCGTAGACGGAAAATAAAATAATAATGTGTCAATGAATTTCCAACGGACGTTTCTCGCGAATCGCGCCACGAGACGTCTCGACCACTGCCCCCCCCCACACCCTCCGACCCGCCGAAGACGATGTCCTAACTGCGGGTCTTCTCCTCCGTTCACCGTACCATCAGCTGTGTCCTGCTGCACAGTTCTACTTACGTGTACATAATATTATAATATATTATTATATACGTTGCCAGTGACCGGTAACAACAACAGCGACACAGCACCGCACATACAACCTAAAAACACGTGTATACCGTGCTGGTATTTCGAAATAAATCTATTAAAAACGAAAATGTGCAAACGTTTAAAAATTCCTTCTACGCACACACACACACACACACACAATATTCGGGGACATTATTATATTATCGGACAGCAAAATTATGGGTTTATCACAATGCACCGCTTATATTATATTATTAAATATCGAAATGGAATTTCACTCGTCCGCCAGCATTTATACGTGTGTTGCGACGCGTTTTAAAACACCGTATTACCAGCTATACCTACCTATTCTTATTATATTATAGTGTTGTATGCCACCTACTGAGTACTGGCATTATAACGCGGGCATCAAATGATTTCATTCAGCAGTATATTATGCTATGAAAATATTGAGCATGTAATAAAGGTATTTGGGATAGAGAAAATTCAATATTTTTATAGACACGCGTATAGGTCAGAACCGTGGTAAGAGTGACATTTTAAACATTTTTTACCTGGCTATGAATTTCCAAGTAATTACTTTTTAGACAACGTCGAGATACCAAGCAATCATAATATTATGACGTATAGTTAAATAAATTATATTTTGAATAACGATAGAAATTAATGTACTTATAATAGGTAATAGATATAACTTGACAGGTTTTTATATTTGAGTAGATATTATTGTACCATTTATTTTACTTTTATATGTATAATATATCTATGGTTAAGTTTTATATACATAATATTAACTTTGAAGTCTGTCGCCATTTGCAAGAAAAATACGATAGTGAAATAATCGATAGTTACCATAGATATATATATTATATTTTATCGATTATTATAACTTAATCTTAAATATATATAAAAATGGAGCTTGAAAAATCGTCATTACCTCATCAATCGAGAACGTATTTCTCATGTAGGCATATATGTAGCGATTTTCATATTTTGTCGTAATTCAAACACGAATAACTGTAGATACTTGAATTTTACACCATATATCAACTTATCAACTCCCATACTTGATAAAATTTACAAAATATTTTGACCTGTTTTGAACTGTTTACGGCGACCTTTTAAAATTTATATTTTTTTTAACTGTTAATAAAATGTCATTTGTTGGGTCCAAATGCGTCAACATTTAATACAATAAGGCTCCTGTTATATTTTTACTTTACCAGTTTTTTAAAACACATAAAGTCAACATTTTAAGTTCGAAATTTGACAAAATGTATCTAATTTTGAATTTTAAAATGTCGTTAAAAATGTATAAAATGTTTAGTTTTTATAGTGAAGGATTGACAATTTAAAACAAAGTTTCACGTAAATAGATAAATGAATTACTTTATTCACGAAAATATCATCAAATATACTTAGTAATATTATAGCCTGACTGACTGTCTTCGCTCAGAATCGTTTTTATTATACAATGATATCATATCATTAAATTCAAATTGAATACCATCCATTTTAGACTACAGTGATCCAATTGTAACCTACTGTACAGCAGAGAGACACCCACACCTTTTTTCTGTTTGAGCGCCCCCTGTTAAAATCTTCTGGATCCGCGCCTGCACCGAATATTAATTAACGAATTGAACAGATAGTTAGAGTCATATAGAGTTGGTACATTTAACGGGCAACGAAGTGCATGGGATCAGCTAGTTTATTATAATAAAACCAATTTTAATATGAATGCCCAACTAAAATAAGAATATAATTTGTAATTTGAGCATAACAATATACCCCTAGTTAAAATAAATGAAAAATAAACCTTTATTGTATAGTAGATACGTATAATAATTTAATTTTAATTAAAATACATATTTTAGATTTCGAGTGAAGCAATTTTGATTTTATAATAATGATTTTATTAAATCCAAACCCATCACATTTGGTTAGTACACAGACTATATTATGTATATTGCGTATCAAAATAAATGTTTCAATTAGTTTCTAAAATAATAACTTACCTACACTATACAATTTAGAATATTATTCATATATTGTTTTTGTTAATATTATATTTTTTATAGCTAAACATTTTAAAATGAATATTTATTAAAATATTATTCACAATTAATATTTTTGGTTATTAATTTGTTATCATTTTTTCTAGTATCATTCCCCCCCCCCCCCAAGGTTGCGTATTAAATCCGATACG
>WHPZ01579636.1:0-117747 GCA_016617965.1 Macrosiphum rosae | reverse complement strand
ACCCACCCCCCACATCTTGTCCGCGGGATCGCGTTATTAATCACCGTTGATTAGCGGTGCCCCGGGTACCTCTATCGCGCGGCCTGTCACAATGACAACGACTACTAAATTAATCCATTGCCGCCACCTCCCCCGCCGCCGCAATCCCCTCGCACCTGCCCCGCAGCTCGTCGTATATATCCGCACCCAGTTCGGAGCCGTCTCGGAGCTTTTGTGTTAATGAAGACGTTTTATACACATTACACACACGCGCGCGCGCGAGCAGGCGTATACAATATATTTATATTATTATTATTATTATATATTATAGACGTGGGAGTGTGTGTGTGTGTGTATGTATGTACGCTGCCGTCTGTTCCGAATTAGAACCAAAGAAATAATTTTTCGACGAACGGATCATTAATTATTTTACACACGCACGACTGCTGTATAGTTCCCCGCCGCCGCTGCCACGCCGTTGCGTCGCGCGTGAATATTTGTTGTTTGTTATTATTATTACGACGATTCGTCTGCAGTAGTCGTACAAGGCGGCCACCGTTTCCCGTCCGAACACCACAACGAGACGAAACGTTTCAATTATTCGAATGATATTGTGCGTCAGACGTTTTTACGATGTATTTGTAGGTAGTGAAAAAGTGTACATTTTATGAAAATTTTCAATTAATATTCAATATTAATTATCAATTAAGTTATCTTATCATTGAAGTGTAGATTTACAATTATTGTAATTATTAATTTCAATAATCGTACAATAATGATAAGAGCCGTGCCCCCGGCACAGGCTCAGTTTTTAGGGGGTTCTGCTATATAGTTACCCGCCACCGCCACTACAACGTTGTGTCCCATAGGCGCAATTTCAACTTTTGACTTGGGGGGCTGAATATATTAAAGGCAAGCAGGTCATTGCAATATAGCATAATAAAATTGTATGTCCTAGGTTTTTTTTTGGGGGGGTCTACGGCTAAGTTGGGGGGGCTTAGCACCCCCAAACCCCCTCTCCCCAATTTGCGCCTATGGTTGTGTCGGGTGAATATTACGACGATTTGTCTGCAGTAGTATAGTCCTACAATGCTGCCACCGTTTCCCGTCCGAACACCACAACTCTGCTGCGTCTATATTGCCGTGGTACGAGACGAAACGTTTGAGAATTGGACTTTTGCATGTAATTGTAGGTACCGCTGGTGAAAAAGTGTACCAGATGAACATTTTCAATTATGAATTAGTATTCAATATTTATCAATTGTATACATATAATATGTTTCCGGAAAAGATGAAATTCAGTCAGTGTTGACAATGACTAGTCAATAACGATAATGCCTGATTTAGTAAGGAATTAACGTCAATAACTATTCATTGATGACAATTCCTAATAAAAGAAGGCATTGATTACCTTTTTTAATGAAACATTAAAAATTAAGTTGAAAACCGAATAATACATTATAATGTACTACATATAATACTATAGTATTATTATTACTTATTAGCTATTTAGGATAAATCATAATCTTAATCTTTATTGTTTCATGGTAAACTACTATGACGCTTAGAATTACATAATCTAGTAGATGCACGACAAGCACATCTATTGGTCTTACACTGTATTTTACAGTGACACCTTGTAAAACCTTGGGATCCAGAAATGCTTTTAAAGGCAGCTGCTTCCAGGTTAGTTATTTCCCCTCCCTCTTTCGATTTACTTACAACCGTTTCAAGATCTAGAAGCTTCTCCTTGCATGGGTTGATTTCTGTCCTGGTATACTTATGCTTCAGAAATCCATCTTCTGCACCTATAAAAATAATAGTAATAAATAGTAAAAAAAAATAATATAATAAAATATTAAATAATATTGAGTTGTTTAAAATAATTATATAATTTATGCTTACATAATTTGTATAAATTATCTTTCACATCAGTTAGAACTGCCAATACATTAATTCATGGAGAGCCACGAGCTCGGTCAACATCAGATACGCACAGATGTTCTTCTTCAAGTTCCAGGTATTTTGAATTAGATATTTTTACCATTTTTTTCGCTTGTTTCTCTAAACATTTAACAGATTATGTTCGTGTTGAATTTTTCGCTGTCGTTGATTAACTATAAAATTATTTGTACTAAAATAAAATATACACTAGTAGACATTAATTTTATTGTTTATCATACTAAGTTCTGAGTCATTGCCAGTTCCTGGTCCCTTTTTTTCAGCTTGTGTAGTATGACATTGTTCAAAGTCCAATGAATGTGTATAGTCAATTTTATTATAAGTTATAAGCAATAAAAACGATAACATAAAACAGGATTTATCATATTATATACTAATGAGTAATAGTATAGATAGATATTTTCCATAATCAGATCGATCGAGCGGTGTTGATATTTTTTTCGATTAGGATCTATAACATTGCCTAATATAATACGGAAATGTTGTTAAAACTACGAAATATCCAACATTGCCTAACCTTTCCAGTCATTGTTAACAATGACTAGGATATACCGACAATTCCTGAATGTTCATCTTTTCCGGTAACATATATACTTTAATGATAAGAACCGTGCCCCCGCACAGGGTCAGCTTATAGGGGGTGCTGCAATTTTATACTAATATTTTGTTAAATAATGTATAATATATTATATTATATTCTATATAATCGCAATAAAGATTAAGATTATAATATCAACAATTACTGAGTTATTACAAAAACGTTGAAATTAAAATCTATTCATCCTTAACCATTTCAGACTGTTACCATTTTTAATATAATTGAATTCGTTCGATTTGAAGTAATTTTAACGTTCGACTATATCGTTCGAATTCTGGACGTATTGTAAAACAGACTTACAGATTTGGTTTAAATTTAAAATAAAAAATGTTCAAATTTGTTCTACTACAATGCAATCATTCAATATTATTTGAATGTTGTCTAAAATTTCAAATTAAAATAATATAAAAATCACTTTTTACAAAACGTATTAGTACAAATTCTCAAAATTTTCCAAGTTACGAAACTTACGAATACAAATAAACTATAGGTACCAATAATATACAAACATTTGATTTTTAACAAGTTTATATTAAACAAGAAACGAAAATGAAAAAGAGTATCTATATACCTATTAAAATTTAAAATATCAAAACGCTCACTAAAATAATTAATATACGTAAGATAAATATATGACCGGTTCATGATTATTATATGTAGATACAAATTTTATTTTTGATGATTTTTTCTTAGTAATGGTTTTTTTTTAAAGATTTTACTTTTATTTTAGTAAGCAGATTTGATTGTCTACTAATCAATTATATACTATAATAATATGTATGTCTAAATCAAACTTAAATAAACTAACTACCTATATTATAGCCTTACATTTTGGTAAAGACCTACTTAAATTACTACACAACATGAAAGTAATTGTTTAATTATAACAATACTGTTATAATATTTAAAATTAATAGAGATAAGATTTTTGTATTTTTTATTACGTACATACATAGTATAATCTATGCAGATACAGATCATAACACATTTAACTTCACAGGAATTAAAATTTAGTTTATCCATTTCCAATTCCCATTGATAAAACCATTTAGTAGATATAGTATCTTCGCAGGGATGACAGATAACTATTATACTTAAAATATAAATGTATACATTTTTTTTTCCAAATGTCATTGTATTTATTTAAAATAATATTATAATTTATTAAATTAAATCATGAATACAGTATATACATATATATATATATATTGCTTTTTATATGGTATCGTATGAACTATAATAATTTTCAAAACTTATTGATCAATATAAATAAGCAATAACCTTCAATAACTAATAAGTAATAACCATTAAAGTTGTTACTAGGAAAACAATATATTTTCAGAGAAAAAAAAATATATTACGTTTGTTAAATCTACCTTCAAGATGTACCGAAATTTTTTTTTGCTTCAATATTTATGGAACTAAATCATTACTATATAAATAAGAAACTTCAATTTAAATTATATATACATATTAATTTGCACTCTCTGTTAATGTAATATGAAATGATAAATAATCAAGTGTTTTTTATTATAAACTGTGAAATTTTACTGATAAGACATGTTAACAAGTTACACAATTTTCTAGTCATTGAATTTAATTCTCCTAAGAGTTTCTGAATATTATGATTTATTAATAGTAATGAATAATACGAATGATTAATGCATTTATTTTTTTAATTGACATTAACTTTTAAGTATAATAAAGGTACCTACTATTATACTATTAACCTTGAAATGTACCTACAATATATTTAAAAAAATTATTTTATATGCGATATTGTAAGTATAGGTTCAATAGTGCGATTAAATGATTTATGACTTTTATTATTATAAGTAATAACACATGTAACGTAAAGTCGCAGTAACCTGGTTACATTTTTTATGGAGAGTGTAGGTATGTGTTTAGGTATTATTGTACTAATGAACATTTAAGTATTTTATCTTATAGTATTTAAAATTAAAGTACTATTTTTATATTCGTTAATTTTAATTTGTTATGTTTTTTGTAGTATTTTTAAAATTTAATACCATTAAACAAATTTAATATATTTTTCAAGAGATTGTTATTTAATAAATAGTCCTTAAACAATATAGATTTCAATTTTTTTCCAAGGAAATATAAAAATGTTAAAAAGTAATGCAAATAAGTATAGATATTTTGTGTAATAATAACAATACCTATGCATTTTTATATTATGAGCATTTTATTTTGGGCGATTTATGAATAAAATTATTAAAATCCCAAAAACTTATTGCATCATATTTATTATCTTATATACAACTTATTCTTATGTAAAATATAAATAAACTGTAATATGTATTTTTGAAACACCAATAATCCCGGTAGTTGAGGCGTATTTCTAAAAAAAAAAAAAAATCATTAAAAAAAAATTGTCCAAATAACCAAACAAATACTTTTTGACAACTGTCGATTTTCTATATTCATAAAATATAAAATGTAAAATATAATTCATAAAATGTATATGGTTTGATTAAATTCATCACTAACCGATTTAAACGAATGGACATCATGGTCGATCACAAAACAATAAACATTATAAAAGTGGTCAATGAAATTTGAGTCCGGTGAACCTTGAATATAAATTATAATATAGTGTCAGGAAAAAAAAAAAAGTAATTTTAATTAAAAACGTAGATCCTAGACGAATAATATAATTTAGACTGTGTAAAATATATTTATATTATATAATATAGGTACATAAATTTAATCGGTTGTATATACCTATACGTAGGAGATTGTTGTCAGTCTTTTGACTGTCACTAAAAATTTGCATACATAACTTTTGCCATCGTAATAATTATTATCTCCGTCGAATGACGTGTAGGTATAATAGCTAACGCCGAGTGTATATATTATATATAATATATATATATATACGATTATTTATATATATTATGAGAACACAATACAGCACTTAAGCATCGAATTTTTATCGAACGATCAAATGAACGACAAGTAGAAGGAGCATCGAATGGGTGTATAATGTATATATTTCCATGTCTTTCCGGTTCTGACGTCGAATTAACGTCGTGTTAGTGTTTAGATAATTGAAAATAACGTTTTTCGTTATTTTATCCGAATAACGAATGCATAATATACCAAAACATATGCGTGCAGCGTGTATTTGGACCAACCGTAGATAACCTATTGACACCGGATGGACATCTAGGTACCCAATTAGTCGGTAATTTATACGGCGACGAATATTGTTGATAACTATAATATTATTTAATTGGTAGGTAGTGGTGGAAGTCACCGGGTATACGGTCGGCGTATTATATAGTAGTTGTCACTGTGCACAAAACAGAGCGAGCTGGAGAGAGAGGACGGGCGAGAGAGTGAGACGGACAGAGAAAATGATAATGGACAGGAGATATTAATTATATAATTTTTTTTTTTTTTTGTTAATCCAAAACCCCCTTCTTTTTTTCAGCCCCGTTGTCCGTATGTCAACCGTGTTATATGCACAGGACAGATGAGAGATTAGTACCGGTTTGTGTTTTGACTTGAACTGTTTCCTGAATTACATACATACGTACACATTATATACACACATGCTACCCATTATGTACACACTATACAGTGTAGGTACATTTTTTCTCATCCTATTCTTATACAACCGTCGCGGACGCAAACAAAAAACAACATATGATAAATCATGTCGTTTCGGATCACAGTCTCTTGAATGGACACAATGGCGACTCGTGGGGAGGGTGTTCGCTACGGTCTGCGTAAACGATAAAGAATTATATCAGGTCACGAGTGATAGAAATTTATGTATTTGATTCACGAAAAAAAGTACGTTTCTATACACCGTCGTCTTATCCATTATATATATTTATATACAACGTTTTGGCTTAGATGTTATTTTTTCGTTTTACACTGTTCGAAATAATAGTATTTTTTCCCCTCACATATACCAACTCATTCACTCGTTTAGAAAAAAAAAAAAAACATTCATACGGTCAGATAACATTTACTTTTTATTAATGCAATCCTCTAAAGGGTTGCATGAACAATACATTATATCATATTCGAAATTCTAGATTAGATCAAGTGTGGGCTCGTTCGACAACAATATATTTAATTTGTAAATGTTTATAAAATAAATATTTTTTGTTAAGATCTATACATTGCATTAAAAACAAAATAATCGTGTTACTGAATCAGTAGCTTTCGTGCTGATCCTCTAAATCAGTAGAAAAACCTTTATCCTATATACAAAGGAAAGCCATTTTAAGGTGAGTATTTATATAGCCTACTAAAAAAAACTGTAAAATTAATATACTTAAGTTATTAAATTATAAAACACAATGTTCTTTTTTTTTTGTGAATATTATTTGTTTATAACCATGAATACCACTCTTATATAGTACTAATAAGATTTCTAATACTCTTTCAGCGTTATTTTTATCTTTGAAAATAATATAGGTACCCTCACACATTTTAACAATTTTTCCTAGTCCCCTAAATTTGTACTCTTATTTTCCCCATAGCTATGCATATTGTACAATTATATACTTATCGTATGATACTATCCTAGTATATACATATGCTTCTCGCGTGTACTTAACTATATTTAAATCTACTACTGAGTGCCATGATCATATCCAAATATTGTTCATAACATTTGATGGACGCCTTGTCTACAGTCCAACAATAGGTAAAACGTAATAAAATGTAATTCATTTTAATGCGTTAATATAATTTAAACAGACAATTAGCTACCATACTATTATAGTCTTGGAATCACGGATGGTAGTCGAGACTCGAGGTAATAGAAAAGTACCGGAATATTGTATTTTAGTATTATCGTGTAGACCTGGATCAACAAGTGATGACGAGATCGGCGTTTAGATCTATTGTCTATAGGTGTATATATTTAATGCTATATGGTAAGTTGTAGGAGCTACCCATTACCTACATTAAAATACCCATATCATATTCGTATAATGCTGCAGCAAGCGCTTGTGGCCGCGTCTCTGTTTCTATTCTACAATATATTTTTATAATATGTGGTGAACACAGTGAAGTTATTATTAATAAATGATTATTATAATGATGTTATTGTATTTTCTTATGAATACGAACAACAATATTATATTTATACGCTTTTTTTAAAAAAAAAAACATTATTTTATGTTAAAAAAAAAAATCCATGTGGAATCTGATCCCCACAACACCTCGTATACGCCCCTGCGTTCAAAGTCAATATGACTAGTACTCATATTATAGTAAAAACATTATATTCTTATGTACCAAACACTACCTAACCTTGTATATTTATGTGAACTATAATTGAATCGATATTATAAATGTATGATATTTTTTATAAATTAATGTCTCGTTAAATAAAAAAAAAAATATGCAGTTCTTATATTATTTTATGTTATTTGTTCATCCATGATCCATATAGTATTAGAATAAAACTAGAATAAACATAGATTATTCATTTCTCCATTGAAGATAATAATATTTGTAAATCGGAACTTTGAAAAATTCAAATAAGGTTAGAAAGTCAAGTACTCGGCAATTATGAGCACTTGTAATTATTATGCCATGTGTTAATTATATGACTTGATGAATAAGTGTTTAACTATTTCATAATATGTTTTTATGAGTTCAATAAAAAAAAAAAACGGTGAAATCGTTTTCAACACGGCTGCGACGTATTATATGCTTTATGTTCTTCCTACTCGTAAAGCCTTCCGAAAAAGAGTGTTCACATCACACAGGCTATAAAACAATTTTATTCATAACGTAGGTAGGTATTTATATATATGCATGAATATTTCTTTGATATTCTCGAAATTACCATCACACGTGGTGAAACATTAATGATAGTCTATTTAACCGTTCATGCACGACCAAAAAAAAAAAAAATAATAAAGAAGCACGATTTTTGATTGTATTTATTTCTTTTAACCATAATTTTAGAACTATTTGCAAGAAATTAGTTTTGCACTTGTTGTTTTTTTATGACTCAATGTATATATGTACCATTATAAACTCGGTTACCTATAAAAATGAAAACATAGAAAATTTTAGCTAGTAATTATAATCAAACAAGAAAAACATAGGTATTATAGAACAAATTAATTTATAGTTTACCACGATATGCTTGAAAGCTCTGCGAAGAAGTTCCGAGGATGTTTTAACAAACCGCTTTCTGTTATATGATATCGTGGTTTGATACTACGAAAATAAATGAAAACATAAAATAGAAAAACTTAAAATTTCAAAACAATTTAATAAATAAAATCCAATTACATATTTTAATCTTTAAGAAAATATTAATTAAAATAATTGTACATGACTCAATTTTAAAATGAAATATTAAATTTGTGTTAAATTTCACATAATAATTACAGGATGCGTCTTACAAGACGTTATATCAAACCAAAACAGTTAGTCATATTATACTCATTTAATTGTACATGCAATTTAGTACTCTTATTCTATTATTTTAATTTGTATCACGTTTCAAACATCATCATCATATATATATATATATATATATATTGTGAGCATTTAAAAATTAATATAGTGATGCAAAAATAACTTTAGCAATTAGTACGATATAAATTATGTATGGTAACATTTTATCAATTAGAGTTTTTACCTATACGTTTTTATTGTTCATACTATGAAAGAACCGTTATGAGTAGGATTTTTATGATTCGTTTCGGAAAGACTATGAAAATATGGTCGAACGTCAATTTCAAAAACGGGGTGATCCGCGTGTGTTTTGTAAACATTGTATAAACACGGTTATACATTGTATGGAAAAGACGATAAACAGGAGGGTGGTGAGGTTGTGTATAGCATTTGAATTCGAACGAAAAATCACCGGGGTTTGATGATAACAATAATTCGTATCGGTCCGAGTCGGATTATGACTGTATATACAGTCGCTGCGTGTTTGGCCAACAATGCCACATGCGATAATCCGATTCCAATTGTACGTACAAATCGCACACGCACACACATAATAATATACAAAAATCATCGTCCCTGCTCTCGTGTGCACGCGGGAAAAAAAAAATATAGAACGCGAAATGTCCACATAATAATATAACCGATGTGGGAAATATACAGACCGACTATGGCTGCCTCCCCTGCCGTACACACAAGCCCAGCTCTCTGCGACGACGCCTCCCGAAGGATTACGACGAACACGTCTTAAAATCGTCTTTTCAGCGCTGAATTATCGGAATACAAATATTTGTGAATCAACACGAACAGAGTGCCGGGCAACCCATAAATCATAGAGAGCTGTCGTGTGAGCGTAAACGAAACAGAAGTGTTTCGCCGAGGTCGGTTCAGGTATATATATATATAGTACCTATATGTCCTATATGGGTATACGCGGTAACACCGTCACTTTTCGTTGGAACCATTCGCGTGTAACTCGAGTCTCTATACCAACAGCGTACATGGGTGGGCAATGAGCGATAACTAATAGCCATTTACGGAGTTCACTTTATAAATACATTGCAGGGTCGATAATCGAATAACATCCTATTAGCTTTTTTTTAATTGACCACCCGTCGGTTAGCGAACTGGAATTATAATAATTATTTTTGATATGAAAAAAAAAAAAACAATAACGGAGAAAGACGTCACATTTAAAATCTAAGAATAAAAACTGAGTGAAAACCCGTGACTCGTAAGGATAGAGTGTTTATGCCCTACGTACAACTATACCTAATTCATGAAGTAATGAATAAATAATTTTCAAAATGGCCAACCTCATAAACGTTGTACTATTATATTATAAAGCTCCCGGGTTATCTAAAGTTTATGTTTATTATTTGAATCAAAAAATGGGACTTGTAAGACATCGAAGGAACGCCTTCCAATTTACGACTAGGATTTCGCTTATTTCATGATATTGAGGGTCAGAACAAAGACTATATGGACTCTTAAAGTAACCCCAAATAGGATATACAGTATATGTATACAGTACAGTTAAGCTCTTGAATCTTGAGTATAGCTTTTTATCGATTGGTATTTGTTGGATATATTGAACGAAACCATAAACTGAACAAGAGACATAGAATAAGTAACGATTTCTTTTTAATCTACTCCGTTGTTTATCTATCACATATATATATATGTATGTATAAATATATCGACTAGCTCCCCCATATAAAGACAGAACATTTTTTTTGTAGTTATTTTTATTGAGTAAATTAATTAAATATCAAATCACCGCACATACATAATATTGTTAACATATCATATAGGTACCATTTATTCAGACATGATTCTTATAAATAGTAACATTTTGTATTTACACGGTACAACTAACATACGCGTAATGACTCAGTAACTAACATATTATTGTGTATATTAATTTAATAGTTTTTTTAATGATTGACGTTAAATCGTGTTTGATATAATAAGTCAGTCCCGCAGTTATAATAATACGAACTATATAATAATACGATATTATATAAGTTATAATTATGTCATAGGTACTATTAAAGTATTAACTAATTAAAAATACCCAACGTGGGAATCATCGAACTTTATAGGTGTTGAGATTTATAATTAAAAAATTAAAATGCAATATTAAAAGAAAAAATAATAACATCATGAAAACAAAAGTAAACCTCACAACAAATCGATTTGCGAATAGTTTAAATGTGAATATGAGATAAAATTAGATAAAATTCGTAGTTTATTATTATTTAATTTTTTGGCATGTATATAACTCTAAACGTTATTCTTATTATACGAAATAGTGAAATATATTATCGATATATAATAATTTAAGAATATGGTTTCTTAAATTAAATTAAATTTTGGCGATTGATTATATTTCATTAGAATATGACGTGCAGTATATTTATTGTTCGTTTTATTTAAAGAAAAAACCTACAATAATATTCGTTCGTTGGCATAGTAATTATAATATTTGCTAGTGGTATTGGACGTTGAGCAATTTGCAGCTGCTATTGAACCGAACAAGATGTATCAATTACCATATACGTCTGCGCGTACTTGGCTAAAGTAGACGAGTTCATTTTTACTGCCAATGTTTACATAAAACGTCTGATGGAAAAAAGCGATTTCGTGGGTAACCGGACCTAACACTGTGTCAATCCTGCCTGTGTCCCCCACCTGTCGACGTGTTCGACATTTCCTTTACACGTATTTACATTTTAGCGACCGGAATAATGTGCGCAGACCTATAATACATATATTATTATTATGTATAACTCAATGCGAACACGTACACTTATAATATACATCGTAACGTATATGCATGCACACGGTGATAGTACCCATACGTGTAGTGTAGTAAACGTGTGTAATGGAACGATCCGTGAAGGTCGACGGTGTAATAATGATGATATTTAGGTTCGACAATTATTTTTCGGTCACGGTGGCGGCCCGCAGTTGGGCCGTAGTAGGTAGGTATATTGTAAATCCTCAGACGCATTCATATATAGGTAATACGAAATGGACGAATAAGACGTGCGTCGTATTGTCGTCACCGTGGAAATATGACTCGGCGCGATATCCATACATTACAGTATAATATAATATAACGAGTGTGTTGACAATATCGTCGGGTCCCATCACCGCCGCCCGTCATCGCATAGCACCCGGTTTCGGCCAATTTATCATGACACCGAATGGTATATACATACGCGTTTAGTGTGTACGGAAAAGCCGACGACGAGGTAAGCGTACACGCCCGTGCAGTGTTTGGACGTTGAACGGCAAATGATTCGGCATATAATTTCCCGGCGATGACTGTCATTCGACGACCGTGAACACGGTGAAATAATAAATAATAATAATAATAGAGATACACGCGGTAGAAAACAATATTTTGATGTTTGTGAAGTCACGCCACAAGGCAGGGTGACGCGCGCATGTGTGTGAGTGTGTGGGTTTGTATAGGGCGTGTGTGTGTGTGTTTCTTTTTTCCCCGCAAAGAGTGATGAATAGTGTAGACAGAACCAATTTATCTTCGGATTTTTACGCTGCCCTGGAAAGAAATCCTCCAGAGACGACACGGTGTGCCTCGGCCGAGACGAGCTGAATAACAAATTATATTGTCCGGACCGATGTGCGCAAGCGAGAGGCGGCGGCGGCGGTGGTGGTGGTGGTGGTGGTGGTAAACATAAAATGAAAATAACAAAAAAAAAAAAACCGAGAAAATATCATAATTGAAGAAGGGAATGTCAAAAGAGTGTAGCGGATGTTGTCTTGGGCGGGTCAACATGTGTTGGATGCGTCCCCGGGGAACTAGGTCCATTAGTGTTCGCCGCCGGAGCCAGGTGATCACATTATACACCCGTAAGATTGTATAATAATATTATTATCTACATGATATGCAAACAGTATAATATACAAACGTTACAACCCGGTGCGAAATATGACTGTTATTTTTCAGTCGTATACCGAAAAGAAATATAACGGTCGAAGAGGTTAAACGCCGAAGGTAGGTACCGGCATAGCTGATGATATTAAAGGCGAATTCCGACGAGCAGGCGTGTACGTATTATTATTATATAAAACGAATAATGATGTATACGAATGTTCGATATTATTATGACATTCGTCGATGATCAGTAAATATTATTCTAAAACGTATATATACGTATATAGACATATTCTTTTCCAGTCTGCAGTAAATTGTCCGTCGCACAACAATTAGTTACGCGTGTCATTAAAATTCTGAAAAAAACTGTTAGTCAATTTACATGAAAAAAAAAAACGAATTCCGTACGAAACGAAGACGAGAAGACATTATAATATGTATTCTGATTTCCATTATGAAAAAAAATAATATGTAATTATACAACTCAAAAGTATATATTCGAAAACATTTAAAAAAAATATTTTTTGTTGCGTTTAAAACGAAGACTTAAATTAATATAACCTTAAAATACCAATGGTAATAATTATTAATGGGCATAAGGTATAATATTCTTTATGAAATGTTTTTTATAAATTGTATGACCTTTGGAAATTGAATTTGTGAAACTTTAGAATGTAAATAAATAATATAACTATTTAATATTTAAATGCATAAGCTCATTCTCTTTGGATTTGTTACAAAACTACTTAGTTGCTATCAACCGTGTAAAACTCGTGATATAATTATTCACTTTAAACAAAGCTAGCACATTATACATAACAAAATATTTAGTTTCGTGTTATCAACATCGTTTTATGCTAATAGCAAACGTCTGCAATTTACCCACGTTAATTTTGAAACGCTTTTAACCCTGTAATAGATTATAAACTTGCAGTATTTTAGATGTAGGTATTCACGGTAAATAAAAAGTCACGATTCTCGACATTTTATCGTGTAAAATGTAAAATATTCATTAAACTATCTTTTAAATGAAACTTAACAGTTGAAAAACACAGTGACGCAAATGAAGTGACTATACATTCGTATTTATGAAATATTTTTGATTTAACGAAACCGATAATATTGTTTTAAAATAATTATAGGGTAATATATCGTATTAACTATAATATTTGTCTTGCAAGAAAATCGATAGGATCATAATATTGATTGTAATTATTATTTAGTATAATCTCTGATAATCCATATAGACATGAAGGGTTTTATAATTCATTGTTTGTTGATAATTTATTATGTATATGTTACTGACTGACCCCGATCACTAAGTAAAGCTAGGTTATACTATTAAATGCTTGAATTGTATATTAGTTGATTTTGCTCGGTAAAAGCTGAAAATCTTTTATTGATATGCATCTATTTTGTTTGATAATTATAACCATACATTATTAAAACAAATTAGTGACATTTATTGAAATTATTTACAAGAAAATAAATAATAGTTTAAGTATAAATTATTATTTAATTTTTTTTATTAATAAATATGCATAATTTAATAATATTCAATCAAAAGAAATGTATAATATCATTTAATGTAGATATACTTAACATGGATTTAATTTCCAACCAAAATAATTAAATATATTTTTATGTTGTATAGGTATATGATTACATTTTTTATATTAGTAAAATTCATATTAGTTTTCTATTCGAATACCTTTTAGTTTCTACTGTCATGATTTATACATCGTAGGTACAAAACGGTTTTAGTAAAAGCCCTCTGCTGGGGGCCTAACCTACTGGGTACACCTAGTAAATCCTAGAATTAACTAATAAAAACTAGCTTTACCCAGTGATCTTGCATTTTGGGTAACATATTATATACACATTGATTTTTATTATGTATAGGTACGATTGATTTTACATTCTAGTATATTTCTATTGCACTTTCGAAACTGAGAATAGAAAGACAATTCCATTTATTGACGTGAAAACTTTAGATGTCCGAACCCTTTTGGGATACGACAGTAGTAAACCGCACGTGTTGCTCGACCGTAAGGGTAAGTTTAATATTCAAATAAACGGGGTCGTTTTTTCTTCTTTTATTTTTTATTCCAAACAACGTCAAAATACTTAAATAAAATTAATAAAATAACGAGGGATGGGTAGGAGGAAAACGGTTTCATGTCGACTTGGGCATCGGAGGGATTATAATATCGTATTTGGGGGCAGG
Source organism: Macrosiphum rosae (assembly GCA_016617965.1). Classification (NCBI taxonomy): domain Eukaryota; kingdom Metazoa; phylum Arthropoda; class Insecta; order Hemiptera; family Aphididae; genus Macrosiphum; species Macrosiphum rosae. The sequence continues at coordinate 102,615 of WHPZ01579636.1, read as the reverse complement.
GTATAAAAGCGTTGAGGGTTTAAGACCATATACATTCCCTTTGCACATTCGCAAATCGTCAACACACGGCCACCCCCTCGATTGTATTATCGTCTGTATACCATCTGCAATTCAATTGCCACGTTTAATTGAAAAATTATATTAATTGAGAATGTTTTCAGCTTGGGGCGTTATGGTGTTTTTTTTTCTTCACATATTTAAATGTAATTGGATTTTCATAGGCGTTACACCGATCACGTGAAGACAAAGCGGAAGAGAGATTATGTGACAATGTGTTCGATTAAATTTGTTTTAAAGCCATTAAACACTATACTATATTATATTGTATATGATTATAATATGCTATTTTTCAAGTAATGGAGGACGTTAATTTGTTTTAACAAGTTGTTTAAGCACGCCTGGAGCTTAAAATGGTTTGAAATATTGTTATATGGTATGCATATAGACGAAGTACATACAATCATGGAAGTAACAACTTCGGTGTTGTTGAACATGTGCTTCGTGAATTACGTACTTGGTCCTCAGGGGAATGGAATAACCTTAATAATTTGTTTAAAATTACACTAGTTTGGTATAATGCTATAAGGATTAAACACGTTGCAAAAATTTAATGATATACCATATACATATGCTTAATACGTTTTAAAACTAACTAGTTATTTTTAAGGGTAAACTTTAAAGTTGAAAGTGTTAAAATTTACAACATAAATAAATTTTCATTTATTTTTACCATAATATATTATATAAAACCATAGAAAATACTTTGAATGTAAAAACAATGTTTGACACATTGTGATTAATGAAATTAATTTAAAATTGTTAAGTCTTGAATATTATCAAAATTGTTTATAGCTTATTAATATTAGTAGAAACTATAGGAATCAATGATATAATATTTCTTTATTTAAAAAAACTTATATAATTTGATATTAAAATTAAAAGTATTTATTTTTTTACTATTGTATCTTGTAATTTAAAATGATAGGTTTTGTATAAATTAAGAATATATATTTCATTGATTATTATACTATACTTACAACAGTTGTGTAAAACACATTCTTAAAATAAATTACATAAATAAATTTATGTTTTACATTATAATAATTACTTATCACATATTATATAGTTACTATATAACGCTATTAAACTCAAAGTAACACACCCTAAGTAATAGAATATTTTTAAATTATTAGAAGGGGCGAGAAAGAAAAAAGGGGGACAAAAAGTGTCATTTATATTATTTCGTAGGCGGAAAAGATAAACACAATAAACGGCATAATAATATACAACATTACAAAATCTATTGAAGTGTTCATTTTTTTTTTCGTCTATAATAACCATACAAATTGTATAATATTCAAATATGTATTATGTTGTTTTAGGTAACCAAAAACTAGTTAAATTATGATGTTCATAAAATATGGAATGAAATGTAATTTTTATGTTAAGAGGACTCCACACCCGCACGTGCAGTTGTCTGGAGTTGGCCGTTAATAATTGTTTTATTTTTGTTCCGTGCAAATTCAAATTATTTTATAAATTGTATTGTATTCCTTGTTCATCGGTCCATCGTCTATTAAGAGGGAGTAATCAGTGACTTAACTATGTAGGTTGTATAGGTTGCATTCTAAAATGCATATTAGCATAAAACGAAATACTTAATAATAATTTGTAATTAGAGACATTCTATAAATAGAGTTATAATAGTGCTTTTTAGCTGGTATACCTAGGTATGTTTTTTCTTAGTTTATTGTAAGCTATTATAATTCATTCTTCCTATTATTCTGTACGTTTTTGAATGATAATAGGTTTCTGTATTTGTTAATGTTATCCTATTTTCTTTGTTGCGATAAACATATATTTTTAATATTATTATTATTTTCCTATTGAAATCCAGAATATTACAGATGCTCAAGCCTTCACATTAAAACCTATTTTTAATCAATTTACATTTTTTTTTTTTTATTATTCCTTATTTCTCATTCCCATTCGTCAATTTTGGTGGTGTATGATTTCTTTAACTTGTAATTTAGCTGTTTTTTCTAACTTTTATAATTGATATTTGTAGTATCATTGTCCGGCTCCGGTAGTCTAAAAAGTTACAATATTGAATTTGTTCTCAAATAAAAAATAACACACATAATACAATAGAATAATATATTATTTCATAGAAACTCGATTCAAAACTTTGAAATTAGAGTTACCATGATTTAAAAAGTATAACATGAATATCAGTATTAGTATATAATATGAAAATTATTTTTTTTAAGGTTTCTTTGTTTCTTATAACTTTGAAATATCCAAAAATATAGTTTCTAACATAAGTTTTGTAACATAAAAATACTTAAATATCTAAAAATATCATTGAACGTTTTATTATATATATTATTATTTTTTTTTAATGTTGAGAACTTAGTTTTCTCTACTAACAAATACACTGTTATCCTCATAGCTCAACGAAATCCCTGAGGTAGTACGCGGTTTTCGTTTTAAAAATATGTCGTAAAAATATGTTTTATAACTCTTAGAAACATCCCAAAAGTGTGAGAAAACACCAACCGTAAACACCTCATGGGACTAATAAGGCGCCACGTGTTGCCTAGCTTTTTTTCATGAGGATGTCCAAATAAATATCTATCGAACTGGTTCCACAGGGACAGTGACTTCTGGGGTAGTTCAGTTAATAAAAAATAAAAAGGGTTTATACAAATCGTTATTAATGATCCTTTTGTATACTTGCAGGTCCTTCCGATGGTCATCATTCACTCAGGACTTTGGTTTTTTTTTTTTGTTATTCACACCGAAGAATAATAATAATGATAAAAAAAAAACATAGATCGTTCTCTTTTCCCCTAATTTTTTGTGGGCTCATCATCAGGAAGTGCGCCGACCGCCGGCCACACGTATCAATGGCCAGTCACAATAGAGATGGTCCATTAATTTCGCTTCTAATTTAATTAACAATGGGCAACTGAAGAGAAAATAACAACGAAATGAAACCGCGTGTTCAACTATCGTATATGCTTTAAAAAAAAAAAAAAAAACCGGCGTTTCATAATGGTCAGCCTTTATGGACTACATAAAAAAGAAAACCGGACAGAAACCTTATATTTTTCATGAATCATTGTAAAAAAAAGGTGCAAATTCAAACCCTAATTTCTGCAAAGTTTTTTTTTATGAATACTTTTATCCTAACGACTAATTAACTTTATTGTCAGTATGGTCATAACTATTGCTTTTTAACGCGAAAAAGGCATTAAATTGAAAATAATAATTGATATCGAATAGAATAAGGCTTTTAGGTCTGATCAGGTATAGTAGTTTCTGACACATGCATAATAAAGCATTGTACTAATAAAACGTTTTAAAATATTTCAATGTACTAAAGTTTAATAAACTATTGTTTTTCATGTACTTTAAATGTGTATAATACTTTATACAAACGTACGAACTTACGTGAGGTAGTTGTTATAATCGCTAATAATTATCTTAATTAATATTAAAACTTCTGTCTTGACTTTATTTCATGTGTTTAGTATATATATATATATACATGTTTACCAATGCTTTTGTGTAGGTATCACAATAATATTATCACTATTTTTTCAGATATTTTTAACGTTTTAATTATATGTCAGTTAGAAAAATTTAAATTTGGCTGCACATTATGCATTTACTATACCTAAACATATTTTTAATATATTTTTACAATTTTAAATACCTACGATGTAATGAAAACGTTTTTTAAGTAAAATACCATTTAAAGTAAAGAATAATATCTGCTACATTAATTTGAATAGAATTCAACATATACACATATTATAATAAGTAATTATAGAAATAGAAAATGTTTATAGAAACATTTATAAGAATTATTTTTACTTTCAAGTTTTAAATAAATATTGAATTCTACTCCAACAAAATGTAGATAGTAAATTCTATTTTTAAAAAAGCGTTTACATTTACAAGGATTTAAGTCGATATGATTATAGTTTATATAAATAATATTTTCTCAATTACTCAAAAGGAATAAGAAATTAATAGGTTGTTAACCTATTAACATTAATCAATATTGGTCTAATATTAGCCAATAATTAATTACAATCAAATTAAATTAAATTACTATTGTTAATAATTATTAATACAAAATAAATAAGTAATCAATTTACATTATTCGATTAAAGCAAAATGTAAATTAACACCAAACGAGTTCGTCCAAAATATGTTTAATAACATATTCACCATTAAATACGTAGCTGGTAAAATTGTATTTTCGAGATTCGTGTATAATATTTACGTAAGTATTCTGTTAAACGAATAATATTATGATGAGATCATCAATATTGTATAGGGTGTATATGTTACTCTTATTGGAAACAAAACAATACGTGTCATTGACAATTCAATTTGAAAAGGAAGAAAACAATTTTCATTTCAGTCAATTTCAACAGCTGTGAACAAGTTTCTGAACCATATTATATAAAGTCTAATGGAAAATGCCTACACTGCACGCCGTTCAATAAAGCGCATAAATGAAGATAAAACGCACATGCAAACTTTGTAATGCGTTTACCATGATACGTGTATGCATTTTTACGGTCTCATTTCATTATATTACACGGGACCTACAGCTGAAATTATGAAGGAATCTTATATTACACGTATAAAACCGATAATCTCGGAGAAATCCTGCGTGTTAAAACTGTCGCCCATTTTCTACATACAGCTGATGCGACATCGGTGCGGAAACTCGGCCAAATACGATTATATATAATATTGTTATATATATTATTATTATATTATACAACACAATATCGCCAATAAAAACATCCATTGAAATGCATATCCTGTTCCGAGGGGTACGACGATAATACGTGTAATATTAGGGGGCCTATTAGCAATAGGAGTACAATGGACGAGACGGTAATAATAATATAAGGAGGATATAAAGAAAGATACATTCGTGGCACGGCCACCGGTAGACGTCTTAATGCATGTTTATAATACGATATATTATATATATTATTATACACGTATGTGTATATAATATACGGGAATCCGGATACAACAAAACGAGGCTCATCGATTATGACCGAGATGGCGGCTAAGGTGGTTAAGGCCGAGGGGGTGGTGTATATTGTTGGCCGAGAGTGTTTACCGAACTGCGGGGGTTGGGAGGCCTTTGGGGTGTATATAGAGTGTTCTAATTGTGAAAGGTGTGACAACAATAGGGAGATATTCACCGTGTGTGCATGTATGTATACCATGGGTATATGGGATTTTCAAAAACGAAGACGTTCGGTCTTTGGCATCTGTGCACGCTGCACAACATATATTTCTGGGAGGTCTTGACGTAACCCTCGCGAGCTCTTTCTACACCTCCCCCCTCCCACATTACTCCCCCTGATTTATAATATAATAACAGCGACTACTATACACTGCTGCTGCTGCTGCTTGTGTGTGCGCACCTCTTATATAATAATGATAATAATGCGAAGAAAGAGACGTCTCTGCCGATGACAATGATAATAACACCTACAGTATATACGGTAATTTCTTTAGACGTACAATCCAATCAAAACACCACGCGCTACCAGGTGTGTGTCCGTGCCAATCCATCAAAACCCCGATGCCAGTGTACAAAAACGTTATTGTGCACGTCCGGCGCGATATTCCGGTCAATAAAAACGTCTAGGGCCACCTCTCTCGGGGGACAGCTGCAGCAGCACCACTACACTGCTGTCGCCGGATAAGTCGATTCCCATGGCTTACATCCACGTGTGTTTTATTCGATTTTTTCCCATGTCCAAAATTTGTTTGGAATGTACTTGTTGGTTGATCACAGTCATACTTATATTCCATTCAATATATGTGCCCGCGACGTCGGAATACAATAATAAGGCACCGTCGATTCATGGTAAATAATATATTATGTTTGTATATATATATATATATATATATGTGCCTATTATAAATAAGATATTAATATATTATTGCATTTTTGTGGAATTGAATCAAAACCGGAAGCTGTTTTATAGGCCATACGATTTTAAATAATTCCATCATGATGAGTAATAACTTATAAGTAATAAAAAGAATGTTGAAAGTACCTATATATATATAAGGTCTTTGCGAATGCCAACGTATTGTGTATAGATAGTAGGTATATTTAATAAATAAAATGAGACAACGAACAGATATATATATAGTCATAAATTTGTGATCATTAAATATGTATGCATATTCATATGTCCAATCATATGTAGGTACTACTTATTTAATATATATATTTACAAAATTGAGATTGCCAATTTGAAAAACCACAAATATTATAGATGAAATACAGATAGTGCATCTTTATGTTATTATTGGTACCTACTACTATATCACGTCAATCACCTCATTACCGGTTGATATTGAAGAAATCAGATATTATTAAAATTAATTTGTAGTCGTTTGAAAAATGATTCTGAGAGAACATTTATTGATTAGGCCAACTCGTGTTACATGTATAAGTAATTTTAAAATTTTAATAACTCATCATATCAGTTCATATCAAAAACATGTAATCGTTAACATTTTTTAAATTGATTGAATTATATAAATTAATTTATATTTAAAACTATAGTTACTATATATTACATTATGTATGAATATATTATATAGAATATGTTTAAATGTAATGCTAAATAGATAAAATGTCAAGTTAAGTATATTCAAATAAATAATTTCACTAAAGATGTCTGATTTGTAGGATTGTCAAAATGTTCTAAATAATTTTTCTTTACTCCTTAAAATTCAGCTCCTTAATCGTGCTTGAAATAAACAAATTATCTTTTTTTTATGTAACTATAGGCAGAAACAGCGTTCGTCTTTATGTAAATGTTTTAGTTTTTGTAAAAGTATATACAAAAACATTCTGAAAAAAAGTACGATTTGTTTTAATTTTTAATCTTGGAAATTGCCATTCGGCAATTTTTGAGCACTCTATTTATGTTCTAACTATTAGACTAAAATTCTAACCAATTAAATTAATATATCTTCAACATTATATTTCAGTTAAGTTTAATTGTATGATTCGAATGTATTTATTTAAGAATCGGTTGAAAAATAACCATCGCTGTTTGATGATTCAAACGTTTAATAGCCCAAAACAAAATACACGAGAAGTCCAATTAGATATGAAGTTTATTACTTTGTAGACTTTTATTGCGTCAAACTACATAAACTACTCTAAAAGCACAAACCTACGTTCAAAATTATGATAGATTTCTGCAGACAGGATATAACGTAAAACCGTAAAGCAAAGTGATGTGGTTTTTAGCACATTTTTATTTAGAGTGGAATGTATTGCGAATAATAATAATTATCTAATCAGAAGTAATTCATTATATTTATATACCTACCTACGATGCAAAAGTTGACGTCTCGATCCGCACTAGTGGAATAATAAAAATTAATAATGCTAATCTTATATAATATAATTCGTTGTTATAGTATCTTCTCAGTGTTACAAGTGTTCGATCTTGTTCCGACTTAATTATTATACGATAGCTGTATAGGATAGTAAATACCGGATGCAATAAAAACGCGTTTTAAATTTTTTACGATCTTAAGGGCGAGGCTGTCAGATATGTCCGGATTTTTGTTATGTTTAAAACTCTCTTACGGTGTAAGTATTTTTTTTTTTTCAAAAGAACTTTGTAGTCAATGCCGAAAGCACTTGTAATTGCTTTTATGATGACCAGTAATTGCCACGGGCTGCCCACGCATTGACTGAAAATCTATGTGGGTGTGTAAACATTTTAATTCATTATTTAATACATTTTTAAAGTAGGCAATTTTCTTAAGCTCTTATTCCCCAATGCTAATAATTAAGTCAACTGTAATTTTTTTTCAATATTTTTACTTTTAAAATGTTTAAGCGTATACCTATGATCAATATTATGATAGGTATACAAATGTCAGGTTAGTGCGGTCACGCAATTAGATAAGTGTTAATTTTCCTAAATTTTTAAAATATAATAATCATTAATATTCAATAATTAAAATAAAAGTATTCTATAATTATATACAAATAACATTTATGAAGTATAAAGATCGACAATCGTATTATTTATAGGCACCTATACGTTTCTTTTGTTCCACTTGAAACAACTTATGAATAGATTTTATAAAAAAAAATTTGCTCATGTGACCAGACGATGTATTCTTGTGTTTATATTTTAGTTCAAATTCCCAAGTACAAGGTTTAATGATCATATGTAGACACTATAACTATACCATAAGTATAGGTGCACAATTCAAAGCTATATTTTTAAATAAGCTTGGCTGTAATTGTGCCGATGATTGATTTAATTATACGGTTTATTTTATTTTAGAATAATATTACAACTTAACACGATTGGGACATTTATAGACACATGCCAGGAGAACATTATTGGGATACAGCCAGAAACAGGCCACAGCTTGTAATAGGTTATGTTGAAATTCTTAACAATCAGTCTGTTTTACAATTTGAATCTGTAATGGAGCTGACAAAACTGGTAGGTAATAAAAATGAGATCATATTAAAAACCCGATGACGATTCGCGTAATAAATATTATAATAGAAAAAACTAAAATTAAATAGTTGTTGAAAAACGACCCTTGTCAGACCAAGAGGGATAAATATAGCTATATGAAGAGGGGTTGGTTTACGGCCGTTAAATTAACTGGCACTCGTAAACGTCATCGTAATTATTGTAAACATCACTGCTAGACCGTCTAGACAAAATCATATTATTATTCCTTTTAATTTTGGGTAAAAATTAAATTCACTACATATATCAAATTGTCACATTCCCGAGAATTTCGATTCGACAAAATAAATATTTATATACAATATCTATATACCTATAATATATGGATATATATATATATAGGTAATGTTTAGTTACATAGCTACCTACAGATGTTAATAAAATTATAAAAAAAGAAAAGAATGGCTACCCTTTAGTTCATATAAATTTATTCAATTTTACACTATATACATTTCAAGCCGCAAACACATTCGGTTATTTGGAGACTTCACTTTATAAGGTTTTTTTTTTCAACAATAATAAATATATCGTAATATATCATAATATTATAGAAGTTAATTTACATAAAAGTTTGAACACGCGTGCGAATAGATATATAGTTTGTGGTAAGACCGCATCGGACGATTGTCAGACATATTATTGAAGATTACGTGTGCCAAGATTTTTTTCACCCTCTTATCACGTACACATTATAATATAGCACACTGCAGCATACAATATATATATCATAGAGAAAAATCGTATTCATAGGGTTTCACCATCGGGGTGGTATAAATCAAATTTGACGTCGAACGATTTCCCCATTCCATCGCGGATTTATTCATGCGCCTCCCCACCCACCACCACCGGCGCAAAGATTCGAAATATTCTTACGCAATAGGTATATATAACATGTATATATCCAGATATATTATGTATATAAATATATATATATATAATATGGAATCCCACACATAATATACGTAGGTAGGTATATATATTTATTTAAAATGGCACGCGGTGTTTTATCTTGTGAAATAATACACAAAATATAATACGAACATTCGAACAGTGTGTGTGTGTGTGTGTGTGTGTGTGTCGATTCACCGAAATATTATACATAAAGGAATAATATTATATACGAAGGGTGTGAATAACGACCCCGCGTGCCAAGGTGCTGCGTGTTAAACAATGACTCGGCGGCCGCGATAGGCCCACGCTTGCACTCCGACACGTCGCGAGTAATAAATAGACCACGCGCGCCGAGTCGGGCACGGATTTCGCATTTCAATATCGCATAATATTTTCCTCTCACCCTTTCGTTTCTCACACCTACACAATAAATCGTGGGGTTTTAGTGGCCGGAGCCGGAAGGGTAAGAAAATCAGAAAATATATTATTACGGTTTCGAGAGAGAAAATTTGTAGCGTACACCGTACATATAGGCGCACCCGTCGAATGCTGTATAATAGGTATAGTCATAGTTTTTTATTTTATAAAATAGAAACGGTTATATGGGTTGTACGCGCGTTATTGCGTGAATGTGTTAGAACAATCGAAAAATGACGGGTTTTTACGTAAGGACGTGTACCGATTTTTGCTGGATAGTATATTATCAAAATAATAACTATAATTTGGCACATAACGTAGGTATACAATGTGCAGTTCAACAGCAGGATAAAAGGTGCGAAAGTGTTCTGTAATAATGTACAAATAATATTTATAAAGATCAACAATCGTGTTATTTAATAGATACCAACGTTTCTTTTGTTCCACTATAGAAACAACTTAGGAGCAGATTTTACAAAAAAATGTTCTCATGTAGCCAGACAATATACTTTAGTGTTGGTATTTTAGTTCAATAATATGTAAATACTACCTATACAAAAAAAGTCAGAAAATATATTATGGTTTTGAGAGAGAAAATTTGTACCATGAATGGCTGTAGGTTAAAGTTATGACAGAACACGTTTTATTGCGTGAATGTGTTAGAACAATCGAAAAAAGACGGTTTTTACGTAGGGACGTATACCGATTTTTGTTGATATTTTGATAGTATTATTATCAAAATAATAATTATAATTTGGTACATAACGTAGGTATAACGTGCAGTTCTACAGCAGTATAAAAGATACGATAATATTTATTAATAGAAAAATCACTCATCAAATAATTATACTTTTTATTTGAATTAATGTTTTGAATCAAAATGTTCGTAACTCGTTGACTGTTATAATGTTATAATGTTTTAAAATAAATACTTACGAATATACCCATACATAGTATGTGAAGAAATAGGACAATAATAGACAAATAGTAAAAAATTAATAGAAATAATAAATATAACCATGTATTTATGATTTATATTTTATTAAATTTCCTTTAAAAAGTTTCAAAACGTATACACATTTTTCTATATGCTTATAATATATTTTATTTTATATATCCATATAGGTTGGTACTATTAATGTAAATATTAACTATATAACAATTATTTACTACCTTAGATTTGTATGTTATTTTTAAATAAATGAGATATGATTTATTATCTCATGCATTTCAAAATTGTCAAAATATAATTTACTGAAATGTAAATATAAATCATAATATATAACTTCTAAATTAATTTTTGAAAGATAGCATCAACTAATAATAATTGTAAAATAAATATTAACTATACTAAAAATGATTATAGTTGTTAAATTAACGTTGCCTTCTATTTTATATAAATATAGACACATATTATCTGTATATATTTGTTAATCTACAATTGTATTTTTTTTTTAAATAAAACATCAATCATAAATTGTTTACTAAATTAATCAATCACTAAATAAACAAAAAAAAAAACTGACCGGAAGGTACAAAATTGGTGACTAGGTATAATACCTAAAGATATTGAGATATTCAATTAAATATATAAGACACACAATTTTGATATTTATAAGTATATAACTTCAAGTTCAACAAAGTATGCTCTCTTAGAAGAAAAATCTGTATGAAATTTCATAAATTTATGTACTTATAAATCGTATACTCGTATGCCTACCGCTTCTTATTTATGGAAATATTTGAAACTTTGAAGTTAACATTTTCAAACCAAAATTACTCAGGTACAATTCATGGTATAATAAATACATTATTAATAGATTTAATATTTAAAACAATTGCAAATATTATATTAAATTTAAATATTCATCTAAATATTAATTTAATATTTTATTGGACATGTTTCAATTATTTCTTGTGTTCTTTCGTGTTCTTTCTGTACTAAAAATATGTCTAAGATCAACGAGTAAAACAAAACGCGACACTATCGAATATAGATCTTTAGGAAAATAAGTTTAATCCGATAGAATAATGGTTATAGGTATAATGACACGGGGAAATAATGGTGGGTTTTGTAATGTATTATTATTACTTAGAGGCGAAGTCGTGTGATCAACTTTACTGTGGGTTGATGGGTGCAAAATAGTATATACTATACAATATAATATAGGTAGGTACATAATACATAAATGATATGTAGCTACAAGACACGTTGCGGAGACTATACATATTATCTATGGGTTTGTAGCGCCATAGGATTGTTATCGTCTATGGGTTCAGTTTTACATGGGCTATATGCCTGTATATATATATATATTTATATAGGTATATACTATGTACATAATATATACACATGCGCCCGTCAAATAAAGGAAGCCCATAAAGGCTTAACGGGCATACGACATCGTCGCAAACACAAGTAATTAAATCCCTTCACCTTACTTATCCTCCAACACCATCAACTATATGGTTTAAGACCACTAAAGACTTTGGCAAGGGTGTGTGTGTGTGTGAGAGAGAGTGTGTATTGGAGAGAACTCGGATTTTACAAGTCCTACGGGTTCGGGTAAATTAATAACTCAGACTACGCCTTTCCTTACTCACCTCATACAGACACGACTTCCGAGGTGTTCACCTTCTCTGCCTTTTAATGGCCGGATGTAAAGTGATTAAAGTCCATACCCAACAGCTTTAGGTATTGTCGGGGTTGGTGTGTTTGCTCACCGGTTTAAATAGCTAGTGAACAAAATGTTTGACCTGACCCAGCTACTATATATATATATATATCGTTTAAACGACACCGCGTAAATAGGTCGAAACAATAAAAACATTGTAAAAAATTGTAAAATTGTAATTTACCACCATTATAACACTTACTTTTATAACGTAAACGCAATAATAATATTATTAATATTATAGAAATTAGCAATATCAAACATATAGTACCATTGATTATAAATACTAATATAATATATAAAAATTTTATATATAATTTATAATTTACTATACATAAAAACTCTATTTAAGGCTACATCTTAGACTTCACTAGTATATTTTAGATATCGTAAAAATACGTTATTATTTACTATTATTCCAGAAGCATAGGTTCAGATAAGTCATTCCTAAAAATATATACATTCACAAGTGCCTATATTAATATAGGTATTGGTAACAATTAATGTTTATTTTATTTTCAATGTTTTCAATGTAATAAATTATTGATATTCTATTTAAAAATCCTATAAATATTTCATGTTCATTAACAACTTTGGTTAGAGAGGTAGTAATATAATATATTTTAAAGATGAGATTATGATCAATTTTCAATCTTCATAAAATTAATGCGTAAAACTTTTTAAGCTTTTTTATTTTCTCCCTCTTTTAAATCAACATTATTGTAAAATCAATAGCTCCTTCACTACACCAAAGATACCTAAATCGTAAATCTTTACACAAATTCATTTTCTTTTACACTTTAATTGTTTGAAATAAGTTATAAACCTCGGCACAGTCATTGTAATACATTGAATCACGTCTTTCAAAGATAACGAAATTTGATTTGAAATTAATAAAAAATAAGGTGGCATGTCGGTAACAATGATGAATATATTATTGTATATTACAATAAGTATAAAAAACTATATGTCTACATTTTACAATCACAGTAAAATTATAAATATTCTAATTAAAAATCCATACAGAGGGATTATTTTAATATTAATAACCATTGATAATTAAAATAATTATATACTGTGCGTGTATAGATTTAACAGATATTTGTGCACCAATCCATGGATGTACCTATACCGGTGATTAATATAATTTCGATGAGTATATTACGATGAATTAATAACCAAATAAATGAATTATAGACGACCATTTATAATATTAGTGCATAAATTAAATATGATATACCTACATGTATCTATATAATATACATTTATCTAATGTCTCAGAATTGGTATTTTTTATTAAATAATTCATAATTCATCATTCACCATTCGTTGTCTATGTGTTTTAAAAACTCCGGTAAAATTATTCAGTATAAGTAGAACGGAACAGAACAAAATCTAATAATATACCTATACTATCCATATAAATATAATAATTTATATGTATAAAAATAAAATATATTATTATAATTATAAGTGTTTAATATTTATTTATTAAATTTTTTATTTGAAATGAAGGCTTCAACAACCGAGGTGATTAACCTGCTACTGTGGGGTTAGGGTACTGTGTACATGTATGTATATGTGTGGCAAGAATTTGTCGCTAAAACCCCGGGTGGTCACCCATCTAGTGACCTAGTGACACCGGCTGGTGCTTACACTCTGAGCACATTCGTGACTGAATGCTAACACTGCGCATCACCGAGCCACATTTATATTTATTTATATTTTATAAAATACGAATACTAAAAGTTTACAAAGTACTCAACAAAAATAATACGAATGTTTTATCGTTGAGTATTCGTTATTGATATTTTTGTAAGTAAAACAACAAAAGAAAGTATAATAGTTCGAATGAAGTTATAGAGATATTTCTATATCCTCAGTTTGATATAAACTTTTGCTTGGAAGATTGTGTTAGACGTTAGTTTTCTGTCGAGTTTTCAATAAATTATTTATATTATGTTATATCAACTAGACGGAATGAGTGTTTATAGGATTTTTTATTCCATAGACAGTTGAGTTTTGAACAATAAATTTGGTGTACTTATAGATTACCAATATGGTAACGAATGAGATGTATAAAAATAAAAAAATGTTTTTAAAATATTAGAAAGTGTATGTATAATGTATATAGTAGGTATATATTTTTAGCAGTAGCTTGTAAACTTGTAAGCCAATTATAATTTCTATTCACATTTTAGATGCATGAATTAAAATATAAAATATGTGTCATCTGAATATTAATAATTTAATAATAGACACTGACGCACATGGTAACTTTTAAATATTTGTGCTGCGAGGTGTATACAACAAAAAAATAAATACAAATTCAACGATGAGAGTAAATTTGTATGATATAAAATAGTTGCGAGTTTAAAGTAAACCGAAATTATACAAGTATATATATTTACATTCTAACTATATATATTATGCAGTATGGTTCGTGGAAAATGGCAATTAAATAGAGACACATGGCTCTATTAATATGTATAATGTTATATAGTATATACGTGCAATACCTATACACAAAATACACGCACAGTCGTAATACTGTTGAATTTTCTACCGTTAAATTTGTCATATCAACCGACTCGTAAACGATATAAGTCACATATAAGACACATTTGCAAGCGTTTGCATGCATACGAGAGGGTGTTGTAAAACGCTATTTGGGCGAATGAATGAATACCTCAGTCTCTAGCCCCCGCATGTCGCTCAGCTATCTCATACTCATTTCTCTCTCTTTCTTTCTCTCTTTCTCTCCCTCGCACTCCACGTTATTATATTTATATACGCACCTACGTCGAGAAAATAACGACGAATTGGCAACCGTGTAATGATATTTTTTTCTTGTACGATTTAGAATAGAGTACCTACAAGTTTATACGAGCGCGTGTGTATAGGTCGGGGGAAAAACGCGTTTTGTTTTACACGAGCAACAACGCAAAACTTGATTTTTTTATGTGATTTCTGTGTATGTTCGTTTGTGCCTTCTGTTCGGTACAAACGTATAATACGATAGGTGCGCACGCTCTGCACAACCACTGTGGTGTCTTGCACTCTGACGATGGTTTTAATTTGTGGACAAAAATTAAAAACATATTCTATTACCGTTAATTAGGTAGGTATATATAATATGTTTAGCTAGACTCGTTCGAGATTATAAACGATGCAGATCAACGTGACGGTAAATCGGAAAACGAAATGGTTACAATTTTGAATTTATGTATACAAGTACACCATCCGTCGTGTGACGCACTCGAGGTGGTGAAAGCGTGCGTTGGGGGTACAATCTATAAACAATACCTATAGTATTTATATATTTAGTATCTATATATATATATATACTTATATGAACTAACGATATAATTAATACACGTAATACATGATATTTTAATATAAATTATGTTGTAAGTATACTACCTAAATTGATCACACAACGCGTTACGTGACGGTTTTACTAAAGCTCAACTTGGTTACAAGTTAATAGGTACAAGCAATACAAATGCATTAGATAAAACACATTCATCGCCGTGGACGTGGAAAAAGCGGCCGGTGACAACCGCTTTCCAAGGACAGACAAACATGGTTACCCGAGGTTCATCGTAGTTCGGGATTCGCAGTCGAAGAATAATTGTTGCCAGCCACAAAAACAGTTATTGTAGAGCGAGCTAAATTATTATAATAATGAACGCATTCGAGGACGAAAATTAACAGGAAATGAAGAACCTGCATATTCTATCGTTTGACGTTTTCCTGAAGCCACAAACATCGACATGTAGGACATAATATGTTATAGGTAGGTACAACATATAACTAGGTATCAGTGGCGTAATTATAAATTTGGTTTGGGGGGGGGGGTATACGAGTTTATCAAACATTAATGGTCATTACCAATACTTTGATCAAAATGTTGGCGGTAAAAAAAAAAATTTGGGAGGATCTTTCCCCCTAATCCCCTAATTACGCCCCTGCTAGGTACATTCAGTTCGGTGACGTATATACGTTAGCTCTCGAGTCGGAAAATTGCCGTCGAAACAGATATCAGAATTTATTAAGAACGAGCAATATATGGTTTGTTTTTTCCCATAGTAAAATAATGTAATGATTGTCGTCATCGACAATATATTATATAGAGTTTGTGATGTATTATAATAGTAATTAGTTATGTATAGTACCTAACTTACATAATATTATTCATTGAATTTTCAGTCCCCGACAATCATGGCCCATCGGTTGTTATTATTTTTACAATCGTTTCACAAAACCGCTGGCCTCTGCACGGCATAATCTCGTCCGGCGTTGATCTATATATATATAACATATTATGTTTTATATGGATTATAAAATCGAAAACCTGCGACCTAGCCGGAGGTTATTACCATTATCCGTGTGCTGATAAACCATAATAATATCGTAAAATATAATATAATATATTATGATAGGTGACGCCTGTAAGTCTAAAGCGGTTACTGGTTGTCACCGAGCCACCGCCGCCGCCACTCCATCTGTGCCCAGAACCCGGAACTATATTATACGCACGTGCGCGCGACACGACGATAATGCGTACCTGCCGACGCATCACAAAGTGTCGCTCGCGCGCACCGCCGCCGCGGTCGTCGTCGGCTTTACCGCGTATAGGGCCTATAGTCTCTTATTATTCCGTCGTTTTTATTTTCGTATAATATTATTATTATTTTTCTCGTCGTGCGTCCCCTGCCCGTGGCACGCACCTCCGCCGAAGCCGCCGCCGAACATCATCGTCGTCGTATAATATATTATACTTTTTGATGGCGCTGGCGGTCGTGGGGCCCGTCGGGCGGGGTGGAAAAAAAATCGTTAACGCGCGTCGCGGCGCGGTATATTATTCACACGCATACACCGACACGGCGGCGGCGTGTTACTTTGATTGGCCACGGCTGTCTTGGGGCGACGGGGGCGTGAACCCGCTGCCCGCGTACCGCTCCTCCGCCGCCGCGCCGGGAACAGCCGCCGCGCTGGGCCCCGCAAGACTGTACGCCGACTATAATATTATGACGACGACGTCGACGACTGCGACTACGACGACGAGACGACGACGACGACGATCAACCCGGCGGGCAACGCCGCCGCCGCCGCTCAAGTGGAATAATGAAATGTGAACCGCCCGTCCGGGAAATTGTTATTGCGTTTTCCGCCCGCCCGCCACCAGAGATTTCCTCCCTTCGCCCGTTTTGCTCGCCGAAAAACGTCGTGTTTATCCCCGCACACCCGCGCGCCGGGCCAACTCTTCTCTCTCACTCTCGGCGCAGCTACTACCACTACGACCGCCACACTTTATATACGTTATATATATGTATTGTGTATAGTAGTTGTAGTCGTCGTCGTCGTGCAATAATATCGCGTCCGCCATTTTTGACGCCGTCTAAACATATATATATATAAGTGCCTTTTGTGCTCGACAATGTCATATAACACACACACACACACACATGCTCGAGCGAGTGAGTCGTATACGCATGTATATAGTAAACGACAAAGTCGTGTGTGTGAGTGTGTTCGTGTGCGCGCACATTCGGACGGGAATTATTAAAAGATTATAAACCGCCGTGCCAGCCTCTCCTCCTCTCGTACGCCACCGCCACCTCCACCACCGCCGACGAGGAGCTTCGGGTTTTTGTTATTAATTTTCCCGTTTGCCGAAACGCTCCCGCCAACCCGCACACGCTCCAGCTACAACCTTATTGCCCAGGAGGCGATGATGGACGGACGGTGAGACGCTCGCGAACTGTGTCGGCGCTATATATATGATATAACACGAGAGACAATAATATTATAAGCGACGAGTGTGTGTGGTTTGGAGTTTTCCTCGTCCAGTTCACTCGCCCCCCCTCCCACCCCCGAGTCCGTTTTTTTCCCGAGGCGTACGCGTTTTCGGTTATATTACGTCGTTTGTCTATAAATTCGACAGCGGAAATATTATACACGCGCCATCCCCCATGATTTATGACCCATTACCGTCACGGTAGGTACCACGATTTTTTGTATTCCGCAGAATGGCTATCATTTGTGTAGGCAGATATTAGAATACCGTAGGTATATAATAGGTGTACAACGTAGGTTTTCAGACGCGGTTTGCGAATAAAAAATAATAATATGTTATGAAAGTAATGACGTGAGAGGTGAAAAGACAATTAATTTAATGATACGCTAATACAATAGGTGTCCACCACGAAAACAATTGCTAAAGTAAAAAAAACCTTCGAACCTATTTGAATCAATTTCGAAGGCCCGTTTGGACATATGATTTGAAAACAATGTGTTGCACCACATTTATTGCATTATAATCAACAATTGAGATCAACTATTAAAAACTAAAAATACGGTTTCAACAATACCTGTGCATGTTTCCGGTATTTTTCCATGATGACAAGATTCCAAACCATACATTTTCTAACTTTTTCAAGACACCACCATACAGTATTAAAGCAAAAATTCAGACTACTCTTTCGGTATATTCTCTTGCATAATGTATATTTAATGGCTATTGCCTATATTATGAATATATTATATTGTATAGGTACTTGAATATAATAATCGGCATAATTAATAGAATCCCATAACGCGCAACAACAACACATGTTAATAGTTCTAATTTAAGTTTGAGCTGAAATTAAAAATAATTTATCGTTTGTTTAAGGCACTTGATTAGACTATAATAGGTACGTTATAGTAAACAAATATAACTATATTATCGTGTTTTTATATTTTAATAACATTTGTATTAACTGCTATTCTCATGACGTCCACATAAATGTTAGTTTTCACATTTAATGAATTTTATTGAAAAACATATTATTATTACTATATATTTGTTAAATGGAAAATTTAACGAGGAAAATAATGAATTCCATACATTTTCTGTAGTTATAATTTGAATGGAAAATATGTCTTAAAAACATTTATACAAGTACATGCCCACATAATGTTTAGTTAACACTACAGCTGGTATTAGAACAGCGTCATGGTTATGTATCTAATAAAAATAACAATATAATACGCTTAAGCAATCCACATTTAATATAATATCAGAAAGTTTTGACGACCGTTGTATATATACCGATAACCGATGTGTACCTTAACAACTAGGTCAGACTGAATGATGGTTACTACTATAATGTATTTATACTGTTGTCTGTTAACAGTATTAACTATATGTCTATATATATATATGAATAAGATATTAATATATAAGGGTATATTTATGACGTTAACGTCACCACCTCCTCACTGCAAGTCGATACTATGTATATCTATTAAGAATTAGTCCGTGACATAATACTGCAGTATTTTTTTTCCTATTTTATCAACTGTAGGTATAGCACCTGAGTATTATGCAATTTCTAATTTAAATGCAATTTTTTGTCAGCGACAGATTAAAATATGTAAAATGTACTATCGAATAGGTTTATAAAATCCTATAAGAAATCCATGTGATTCATTAAAACTAATTATTAACAAAGAGCCAGAGTGTACCTATAATCCGTCTTCTTGTCATGGCCGATGACGATTCTAGTGACGATCGTGAATATAATACACAACCCTCCGTGGTTAATTTATTCTTCTTTACCTGCGCAGCTACACAGTGACTCAAATACCATCATGTTTTGCTTTTAGGTCAGACATTTTTGTATACATTAAATTTTAAGCGATAGTATAAACTTACGTAATTGATTCCACAGCTAATATAGTATAACAATTCCTTCACATATGTAATTTTAATTTACTTACATTTATGTTAAATATGAAATATTTTTTTTGTAATCTATAATTACTATAAAAACGACACGATACAATATTTTAAATAGGTATTTAACAAATTTATAAATAATAACGTTACATAATAACATCAACGGCTCCCCCAAGGGTTGATGTTACACCTGAAGTACAGAAGCCCGGCTATTTTAAGGGCTCGTTGAAATGAATTTGTAATTTTTGGCATTTTGATTGAAATACTTATTTATACTTATTTTATATTCTAATATATAAAAATTCTCTTGTCACGGTGTTTGTGGTCGCCCTCCTCCGAAACGGCTCCACCGATTTTAATGAAATTTTTTTTGGTATATTTGATAGGTATGAAAATAGGTTGTTAGGTATTTTTCACCATCAGTGAAGCCTCCACTACCAATTTTTTAACCGTCATTTTAGTATTTTTAGTTTATTTTTTTTTTTTTTTTAGTTTAGTTTATTGTATGGTTGCTATATTGGTTGTAGTTTAAAATAATAATAGTACCTATAATATAATAGTATATTATTTGCATTGCTTTTTTTCTTTATTTTTTCTTTTTCTTCTTCATCTATACATACAAATGTTTGGTTAATTATTTTGTTCTTCGCACCACGCGTGGTCAAAATATGAATTATGAGTTGCACCTATATAGCCGCATATCGACGTGTCCACAGTCCACCTGCTTGATATGCTGTCGCCCATTGTCGCGACTTGACGTAGTCGGATGCCTGTACCAGGGTGGCTGAGTTGTACTGACTGCAGCGAGTTACACCCAAAAGGAGTTGAACAATCACAATTTTTTTAAGAGTTGTAATTTTTTGAGGGGCGACAAAGTGCGCGGGTCAGCTAGTTCAATAATATTTTATAGGGCCCGCAAAAACATTTAGTACAGGGGCCCAAAATTTGATGTGAGCGGCCTGATAATATTATCTTACTATAATATTCTTTCTTTTAAGTACATCGAAATCGTAAAATTACGGCGGGCATCATAGATAGGCAGCTACTAAAGACCCATCGTCGACGGTTCATTTTCCGGTCAGGTTAACATAACTTATGATTCGGTTCGACACACAGTACCAAACGATACAGAATATCGATTTAAAATGATGCTGCATCATAACCAAACGGAAAACTCTGTCCTTAGTATACGACATGCCCAGTAGAGCTTATTGTACGTCACTGACGACTCTTATCCCTTGGGGTGAGTACAGGTTTCAGTATTTCACACCATGCCACATAATATAGTTATTTAGATTTCTTATGGTGGAGTCCTTTGAAATCGATTTATAACAGTCCGTGACCTCAATCTCTTGGGCGCACTGTGGTCTGAAATATGATAAAAAATCATTGTTAATCATATACCTATGTTATGATTTAAAATAATATATATGTATGTTATACCGCCAAATAAAATTAATTAAAACAGTTATCGATATATGCGATAGTACCTTCTTTATAAATATATAATAATCGTTTATTTACATTTCCCATAAATGTGACCACGTTTCGTCGATGTCACATCGTGTGATCATATCATTACTTAAGTTTTATAGTAGTTGTATATGTATAGGCAGTATCCGGTGATAGTAATATTCTACTCAAACCATTACTAAACCATACACCAGAGGTGATTAATATTTTTGTACAATATGCTTGATAAAATAATATTTACATATAAGCTGTTACTTTACTAATTAAAGATTATTTAACTTTTAACTTAACCTACATGGCGATAGTATAATATTATAATATTATATACTCGTTTGGTTGAATAAGTCATATATAGGTACTATGGAAACCAGACACGCGCGCGCACCCACTCAATGCAGGTGCAACTGTTGCACGAATTATTATAATATTACGCAAGAAATATAATATTATAATATTATGATAAAATTATTATTTTATTTTTGTATTTAACGTTATCCCTGTAAAAATATAACACGCCGACGTTATAATCTGTTAATAATACGACACATTTTCACATTGCACACTCAGAAAAATCATTTCAACCGTTTCGCGTCGTGACTTTTTGTACGATATCGTGCAGCAGGCATCATATATGACAATATGGCCTATAGCTACTTGGCCATATAATATTGTACAGCCGCTGCAAAATCTGAGCAAAATAAGTAGGCGCGTCGGTCCGGCACGATCCAGTGGACACTGCAGCGTGCGACGTTTGAATATCGCATTATTATAATATTTTGTGTTTATTTTTTATAAGTCGACCTCTGCTGGGCACGCGCGTTAAAATGCCCGGAGACAAGTGCTCTGCAGGTATATAATGTAGTGTTGCGGCAGTATATCGCGCGTGACGATTTTGAGAACCTGCAGAAAAATGTATAACCAATCATTTCATACACCTAATAATAATACTATTATATATAGGAGAGGAGATTAAAAAAAAAAAAGGGCCAACCCCCGTCCGCGGACGAGAGCGGATCGTCTACTGTCGCTGCTGCTGCGTATCATATCCATCGTCGTGTGTACACTTCACACACGCACGCGCACTGCCCCAGTGGTCGGGCGTAGAGTATAAAAATATATAAAATAGCATACAATATTATACGTCCGAAAAAAGTTAATCCACACGCGATTGTTGACGCTGTTCGAGCAGAGCGTATATAGTGGCGGCCCGGCGGCAGCCACCCCCGACACGTGACCGGGGTCGGTAATCCTTTGCCGAGATGACTTCATCTCCTCTCTCTCTCTCTCTCGCCAACACACACGCACGCGCAGAGCACACATAAATACACATACCCACCCTCGTCGTCGTCGCGTCGTCGTCATCGTGTTTTAATTACTATTCCAAGTCTTTGACGCGACGCACACGCCGCACACCAGAGAGGCTTTAATCATTCATTATAATAATATTATAGCGCGTGCTGTACACAATCGATGGGATCGGGTCGGGTTAGCCGAGTAACAGGATAAAATAAAAGAATAACTCCTAACCCATCTGTGTGTGTGTGTGTGTGTGTGTGTGTGTGTGTGTGTGTGTGTGTGTGTGTGTGTGTGAGTATACAAGTGAGTATATGATATAATCACAGCGCACTTAACACATCGCGCCGTTATCAATCGTAAACAAATAATAAATGATTAGACATCAGATGTATACAACAATTAATATTTCGACGACGGTGACTAAAGCTAGCAAGTTACAACGGTACATATAATATTATACAATACACGCGTATACCGAAACGGCGGCGATGAGTAGGTAGGTGCCTATTAAAACAAATAAATACTCGTTTTAAAAATGCCGCAGCCGACGATTGTTTAAATTGGTGACAAACAAGACATATTAAACAATCTCAGTATATTATTATGTAGGTATATTATATCTATGTCGAACACGTTATCGTAATATTTATTTTTCGGATCAAGTGATTTTTTTTTATTTTAATTACTAACACTGAATTTTAATGAGTAATGTAGGTGGTATATTAATTTGATATAACAAAACTACTTACACTTTATAGGTTTGTGTTAACAATAGAGAGGAGCGCGTGTATTGTGCATGTTATCGCATGGTAGGTACGGCCAGGCAGATAAATGTAATAAGTCAGAAATCTAAAAACCAATAAAAAAAAAAAAAAATCGAGAATATTCAGATCAAAAGACATGTTGAATTAGATATTAATATGTATAGATCAGTTATAAGATATTAATTAATTTATTATTATAATACATTAAGCATTCAATTATTATGTATTATAATAATAAACCAAAATCTCAAAAGTCCAACAAGGGCATAATACAATTTATGTATATTGCTATAAGAAACTTTATGATATTCGATAGAATAGTATATTCAATTTTGTATGACGTATGAAAGTGTTGTATACTAACGTCATAAACTTAGATAGTTAGATACGACTACTGTTTGTGACTTTTGTCAGATAGCATGTTTTAAACGACTAGGTATTCACAAAAGTTAATGTTTCCAGTGAACGAACTTTTAGAAAACAAAAACAAAATAGGTATCCGACAAAAGTTTTGTTTGGATAACAGTTGTGAGTTCTAATGCGATACTAGTGACTTTGAATTAAAAGACTAATGTTACGTTGATAAATAGTGAATTTTGTAAAAGCTTAAAAAGTCTTAAAGATACTTAATTTAAGACGCAGATTAAAAGTACTTTAGAAATAATATTTGGCTTGAATATTTTGTTTAATAATATAGTATTATTATTTTCGCATTGAAATTAATATACATATTATATTGTAACAATTATTGTAATAATATTAATAATATTAGTTTGCCCTCATTAAATAGGAGGTACCTACCAATAAATATATATTTAAATATTTTAAAATTTGTAAACTATAATATTGATTGAGAACTTAATTGTTTATGCCTTCTATACTTTATTGAATATGGTGTTAACATTTTACAACAAATAGAAGGTATTAAAGTTATATCTATCGAAAACACTTAGAAATTCAAATTCAACGCAAAACATATTTTAACTTTGTGGTACTTAGGCAAAGCACCGAAGAGTTGTTTTCGAAACTTTCTTATATTCACTCTACGCCGCGTGTATGTGTTTTATCCTATAATCCGGACACGGGCACTATCGCCACAGGGTGGTAGGGGACTTTGAAAACATTTTGATGGGCCGACAAACTTCCCTATCTCCTGGTATATATATATATATATACATATAAATATATACACGGTATATTATTAAAGTCGTGTGGGAAGGAGGTAGAACGGTTCTAAAACTTTGCGATTATTGTTTGTTATTGTGTCGAACACACAGCCCAAACACGCCCGGCGGGGGCTGATGCACTTTTCTCCTGAGCGTTGTTGCCGCAAGAAAATAAAAATAAAAAGAAATACAACTCGGTTATTCACATGTAAAATATAGAATGACAGACGTTGGGTAGTTCACACAGTAATACAGTATAATATAACGATATACACGAATTTGAGACGTCACCTTTCTAGGCGCAATCGTATTGACGTGTATTGACATATTATGTAGTCTAATAGAATTTATTGACACCTTTTTGTCGAGATTTATATAATATTATATATTATTATAAACTACTATATGTTATTATCATAGCATCTAATAATTTCATAATTTTAGTTTGAATTAAATGTCTACTGAGCGTTAAAATATGTATGTGACTATGATGAAATATGCAATCTATAAACAATATATTATAATATTGAGTAGATACCTATATATTATTATTATACATAATTCCATTGTTGTGTGTGAAATATGAATTATTGAGTTCTGAAAATATTATTTTTGTTATAATGTATTATTTATCTTGCGTTTTTTTTTTGTGTAATGTCATGTACGATAGTTTAAAAAAAAAAAAATTTGAAAGCAAACAATCTATTAGATGCAATAAAAGTTGTTGGTATTTTTAATTTAGGTACTGCCTGAGAATACTTCACTATTTTGTGTCAAGTACCAATCTTTATCATATATTTATTAATAAAAAATAATTAATTACTTGTGTGTGATTCATGTTTTGCATGGTTCATTGATTATTCCACTTAAAATACAAATAATCTTATTCTTAAAAACCTACATGGAGAATATTATTTTAGTTACCTAATTGTTAAATAATTTAATAAATTATACATTATATTACTAAATCACAAATATAGAACATAACAATTATGGACTTATTAGTTAAATTAACAATAAGTAGTAGGTACCTACACAATACACGCAAGAATTTGTCTGTCAATATATTATTATATTGGTCAACTAATGAAAAAAAAACTAAGCTTCGATATGAAATATATAATTTATAATATTTTTTTTTTATTTATGTAAGATTCCAAAATTATTTGTAAGCAATAGATAGATAGATAGAAATAGAAATTTATATTTTAAATTTTATTTATTAATATTAATTGGATTATATTTTTATACGAAAACAAATTTATGTACCTACTGTAAGAAAATTGTGTGAAATAATTTTGAAAATAAATCAGCCGTTTGTTTTAACAGTTCCTATTAATACCTATATGTCTAATATATTTTTACAAATAATTAATAGTTCAATGTGTTAATACAAAACATTGAATTTAGAGATATTTTTTACGTTCGCGTATCTATATTGTATGTAATTTATAAATATTATTGTACTATATTCTACAGCTATTGAAACCACAAAATAAAAAAAAAAACATTAAAAACGCCATTACATTTTCTATAATAATACAGCCAATTATAATTCAGTTAATACATTTTTTTTTTTTTAAATTCTAATAAACTGAGTTTTAAACGTTTAGAAGGGTTATTTGAAACCCCCATTTTTTGAACATTTTTTCAGCGGTTCATTTGTGTAATGTAGGCAAACATTTTTCTCTACTTCCCTTCAGGCCCGCGCGTGCCGATATTATGCAAATGGTTATCTTCTTTTAATTCTCCGTTTATGACGTTGGTTCTCGGCTAAATCCGGCTGACGAGATCCTATTAAATCGCACTTTGGCCAAAATGTAAACGCCAAAAACTGGCTGTGTTATATGTGAGGGGAGATAAGTGAACCCTTTACTCGGTCATGGAGTTGATGTCTAAATAATTAGGTATACGGTTGTGTCTCTTTTAGGAGCTTCACCACTACTTCCCTAACTTTTACGATAGTTTTTCTCCCTTCTACCCGTTCTCTCACGCTCACTCTTTGTCCCACGTTTATTGTTTATACAATGACGCCATCACAAATCTGGTGTAAAAATTGATAATGTTTGCCATTTGGGAGCTGCCAGAACTCAGATAAGCGCGTATTAAACATGGTTTTCCTGGCTGTGATAGATCGGTGGAAATTGAACTGATGGCGGACCACTGTTTGTTAACCGCGTAAAGCGATATTTATTATATTATAATATAATATATAATTAGATAGTTGTGTACAAAATTACAAGAAAAATACAATTTCCAAATACAGTGCACAGTTCATTAACACTGTATTAATTTAGAGTAACAGAGGTAGATACTACAACATAATTTAATTACAATTTGAATTTTAAAAATCAACCGTAAGTAGGTACTTACTTAAATTGTTTTGAAATTAAATAATTTGAATTGTTGAAGATTTATTTAATACTTTAAATTAGTTGTACATTATAAGTATCGTTTTATTTAAGCAAAATTATGAATACACTGTTTAAAAAATATGATGTAAGTATACTTAGGCAGGTACTCACTATATATTGTGTAGGAATTATAAAAATAGTTGGGTATGATTATAAGACAGTAAAATTTTACAAACATTAGATTAAAAGCTTTATAACAATGGATCTTTTCCTCTTGGTATAGGATCGCAAAAATTAATATGTAACTTTTTGCACATGTATATTAAGTGTTTTATACTAATCTGTAACAATAAAGTTATAAAAAATTATATTTTCACTGTGGACATGGTATGTAGGTATGTCTATACTTATACCAAGTCATAGCAATAGCCAAAAACTATAGTATGTTCAATGTTGGTCATACTATATGTAAAAAAAATATGATAATAATTGAATTTATGAACCTAATGATTTTTATAAAATATTACAAAAATTCATACCTACAAATTATGATACTAACATTTGCCCACTGTACCACAGAACTTATTTTATATACTAAACATACTTTTATCATACAAATTTCAACGATTTTTATTCTTATTTTAATAAATAATTTGTTAATAATTAAAGTTAGGTATAGTGAAAATGTCAGTTACAAAAAATGCCTAAAATATTAAAACAAGGAATTAGACAGTACCTATGTCAGGAAATATTATCTATTACAAATTCGAAGCAATAAAGAGTAAATAGTTTAAACTATTCCTATATACATTATGTCAAGTGTTTTGGTTAAATTTTATTGGATTTCGGGAAACTTGCATACCCAGGAAAACAATAATTTACATTTTAAAATAGTAGGTATACAGATAATCTGTTATTATATTTCAAAGCGTTATTTATTTTCGATCGAACGAATACAATTAATCAAAGTACCTGAGTACCTATACCTAAGTAGGGGCTTAAAAAATATTTACAGACTATCTAAAATTTAATTTATACAAATAAAATCCTATTCAATCTTCTTTTATTAATTTAGGACATTTACTTTGTAAAATATAAATTATTGTAATTACTTATTTGTAATTTGATACTGATGTTTTTAAAAATACCTGTTTCTATCATCTATGTAAGTACCTATTATTAGATATAAAAAGTTAATTTAATTTTAATTTTTTGTTCTTTGTTTAACAATAATATACCATTCCTTTACAATATGAATACTCAATAAAACCATTAAAATATAAACATTTTAAATTAAAAATCCTACTTTAAAATGTGTACGACACACGAACATGACCACGGTTTATCAATAATTATGAGAATGGCCGCCGTTAAATCTGGTCAATTAGGGTTGTTTTTTTTCGTGACAACCCTCGAAAATCGCTGTCAACCAATATATTACCACGGTAGCGCCCTTCGATGGCAACGTTTAAAAAATAAAATAAAAAAACGTACCAAAACTTATTTACACGTCTGACGCTCGTATGTTGACACATCACTGACCTTTTTTTCATTTAGCCTGTCATGGCCGGCTCTTGCAGGGTGTTTGCCTTTTCGTAATTTTCTTTTTTTCTATTATAAAAAAAAAAAAAAAAAAAAAAACACAAATAAAATCAATAACGACAAAATGATATCGGTCCGTTAGAGATAAAAATAGTTAAAGTGGGAGTGTGTGGTCCAGTTATCAAAGGGTCGCTCCACAATAAAATAAAAACACACATCAGATGTTTATCGGTCGCGTGTCAAGTGCGAATCAATTTCGACAATGCAAATATATGCCACCCCCGAAAGTATTTTTTACATTTCATTTTCATTCGCTTTATCGTTGTAGGATTTATCCAAATCAAAAAGCACATTGGTTTTTCAATTATCATTGTGCATACACCGTGTTGACCTGCTGGATGTCCTAGATATCTATATATACAGCGAATCACATGCCCGAGTTAGGGGAATTGAAAATTTATCGCCAATTAATCGAAATTTATTATTATATTATTATGAAACGACGCGATATGTACACATGGTGATAAATCACCAAATAGTGGAGTTTTTCCCTAAACGTGTTATTAATCTCGTTTTTGGAATGCATCTGTTTAAATTGAGTCTATATATATATATATAGTTTCATTCTAAAAATGTATTTTTAATAAAATAGTTTTATTAAAAAAACCAAATATTTAACAACTCAAATACCTATCTATAAATTTATATATTTTGTCTGCATGTACGACAATATATTTTACAAATAAAAAATGTTTATAAATTATATGCTTTGTAAGCACATTATACACGTTAAAGTTTAAATTAACTTTTTTGTTGTAAATTAGGTGCTTAAAAATCGTTATATTCAATAGCAATGATTTTTTATTTTTAATAAGTATGTTTTGGGCGAAGATCTATAGTTTCTACAAATAATTTGGCAGGATAAAATGTGTATATATAGGGTTCGAGTCTATTTACAGAATAAAAAAAAAAAAAAGAATAGAGTGAATGGATTTTTCTTGACCCCCGAGAAGTTAGTCACCGTAAACATCACAAATACGTTTACTCTGGTGAAAAATAACGGTAGCTGACGGATAATTACATTCGAAGGCGAAAAAGAGTATATACTCCTCTTTGACATTTCCATGTATTACGGCATTTCGTCCACGTCCGCATTCAAAAGGTGCCGTCTCTTTTTTTCCCGTATCTCTCATTCCTTCTTAAAGGGCTTATTTGTATTCGTCGCGTGTCCGGTGTTGGCGACGCGAAAAGCCCCGCGATGCCAGAGATTTGATTGTCCCCAGGACCTTTTTTTCAAGCTCTCCAATATTATACAGCGGGCACTGTCATACATACATATATATATATATATACACACACACAGAGAGGGAGAAGAGCTTGCGAGGAAGTGGAGAAGGGGTGGGACTATCATTGTAATGGCGTCGTGAGCACACTGGATTCTGATCGTTTTTCCGGAGCAAAAGCTCGTGTATGTATATAATACGAAACGGCCGAGGGATGTAGGAAAAAAAATCTCCAGGGTAAGGTTTATCTTTTTGCGAAATTTTGTCATTGTCAACAGACCTGGAAATAAAAGTATATAGAATATTTTTTACTTTTTACTTCCATTTCATAAAAACCGTAAGCCTTTCGAAAAATCTTGCTATATATATATTTTGGTTGGTTATACACGCGGTGTATACGTTTACACGGTTGGAACTTTGTTAAAGTTTTTGCACACGTTCGAACGCCATGTTTTTATTTTTTTCTGCAGGGGGTCGGCATTTTGAAAATTCAAAATAAAAATAATAAAAAAGAATAAATAATCATAATTCATTTTAATGTTGACTGTTCGTTTGAGATAAAGGGATCCCCGACAAAATAGCTCTTTACAAGTCCTCCGGGTGTTAGTAGCCGTATACTACAGATTATATTTTACCCGGTAATGTATTCAAGAGCCCCCGGGGGCCAAAAGCCATTCTTAAAAAAAAAAAAAAAAAAAAAAAAAAAAATAGTAGTGTTGTGTGTACGCGTAAATTCTATTCATTAAACCTACTCACCGTCACACGCACAGTAACAGATTACTCCAGAGACGTCATGCCGAGAGGCTTTTGCCGGGGGGAGGGTTTCCCTGGACCCGTTGGCCGCCAAAAAAAACTCGGCCAATGGTTTAAGTACCACACCTATTTTATAACCACCCTAGTCGTTATTTCCGTTGAGGTTTCGTATTACGTGTTACGCGCTAATGGAGAAGTATCTATTGTTTACGCAGTAACAGATGTCTGAATCGTAAATTATATACCGAAATTGACACATTAAAATGGGTGTAAAACTGTTGGCAAATATATTCGGCCAGAGCCCTTTAATCTTTTTAAAAGTTTTAATTAAACGCTATTCTAATTACTCTTTAGAACCAAATCCAAGCCAATAATCTTTTTGGTTTCCATTCCACAAAGAATAAGGAAAAAATCCTTTCGTTTGTTTTTTTTTTTTTTTTTTTGCCACGTCTCCCCGCTTATCCACTATTCGTATAATTGGTTCGTTTCAAACGATAAAGAAAAGGTTAATTAAGGCTGAAAGAATATTAAAAGGAGTTTTGTGTAAACGAGGGCTTAGAAAGGGTGAACGAGAAAAAAATATACCACTATTTTTTTCTCATCGCTCAGTCCAAACCTACCAATTGCTTGCCAATTAATTCACCATTACTGGTCAGGGTTGAAAAAAAAGCCATAAAAACCAGCTACCCTTAGCTGGCAACGTTACAATAATATTCTTAATGCTGAAAGCATTAAACTGTTGTTAATATAATATTATAATATAAGGAACAGAAAGTGTTTGTTATATATTAATTTATAGATAACTGCATAATTTTAAAACGATAAGAATAAGTAAGTAACTATATAGGTACTGACATATACAACTACGTAAAATATGGATAAATATATACTATAAGAAAAATTATTTATCTGAAAATTATAAGAAGTTAATTTGTATTTAGTAACTTTATAGAGCATTCGTTCAAATTACAGAAAAAATAACCTAATTATTTATAAGTAGGTGCCTAAGTAAATAACTATTTTAACAGACTTTATGCCTATATTAATACAAGAAACATATTATACAATATATAATATATAAAGGTTATAGATTATATAGGAATACTACTTAATAAATTAAATTAACAAAGATTTCACAATTCACACAGACATTATCATTATATGATATAGATTATTACTTTTAAAATGTTATATTATTGTGACGTTTGATTAAATTTAAATTAATAATTGACAACGTAATAAATATGCAAATTTACTTAAATAAAATTATTTAAAATAATGATTGATAGTTATCCTAACTATAGTTTGTCGATATACCTACATATAATTACTTATTGTTTTAAATGATATGTATATATAAACTACAGATATTCGTTTTAAATTTGCATAGTAAAATATTTCCACATATTATATTTAACACTAAAAAATATACCCAAATGAACGAATATCAAATAAAAGTTCGAGCGTTATCCTAAATTTCCTAATTTATCTAAAAAAAAAATTAAATTAATTATGTATGTAGGCCTAGGTATATATATATTTAATTATTTCTATACGTATTCAAATACTACTGCGCCAATCATTTTTCATTTTTTTTTTTTTTTTTTTAAAAACGTTCTCCTTATAGTTTGATTAGGTACACAATTGTACGACTCGAAACGATTTATCAATGTAAGACATTTAGAAAAAACTAATGTTTGTTTCTCGGACGAATAGTCCGGTTATCAGCTGGCTACAGACTCACAGTGTATTTATTTATAAACACATAGGTAGGTAGGTAACCTAACCTTATAATATAGAACACACCGTTTCGGTTATCATTTCCAACGAATCGTTTTTCGTACCACAACAATAGCTGATATTGTTATCATATAGTTCGTTGCTAACACACGTCGACCGAAAACAATTTATCCGCGTCACACGGTTTTTTTCTTTTTTCCACCAGGAAATGGAATAATTTAAAATACACACGTTCTCGTACACATCTGATAGAGACGACAAGATGGGGGAGGGGAGGGGGGGTGGTGAGGAGGTGGAGAAGGGGTACACTATACGCACCGGTACGGTTACGAGCGAGCGAATATTATTCGGATATAGCACGATAGCATCTATACAAGACGGTTGGTAAACGGCCAGGGTGTTTGATTTACGCGACTCTCGTATAAGGCGTCCAACACGCCTACTTATACATGCTTCGTGGCCTGCGCAGGGAAGATTTGTGGTGCGAATTCATCACGTTTGTCCCACGGTGGAAGTGCCGAGGAAATAATATAATATACGGGGTAAATGATTTACGTCACGGAGCGGCGTGATGTCCATGGCCAGGGAAAGCCTCGCGAAACGATATCGATTCCGAGCCAGCGCGCTGATCGCCGCAGACAATATAATATTATAATACTATAGTGTCGAGTGTACAATGGTATAATTGTTGTTGTTGTCGTAAGTATAACGGTCTCCGCCGGGTCTCGTCGATGGAATAATATAACGATCGTACCGAATTTTATACACATATATACTAGCTGATCCCGTGCACTTCGTTTCCCGTTAAACGTACCAACTCTATATTATGACTCAAACATTTGATCAATGCGTTATTATTAATATTCGGCGTGTGATGTTCTAGATTTATCTTAACTTTTCTGTTACCCGGAATAAAAATTCTGTTTCAGTATATTATCAGGTAGGCAATCTACCTGCGGTAGATCGCGGACCCCGAGCTGTTTGTACGTAAGTGTATGATTTAACTCAAAAAGCACCAAAGTTATACCGAGTTTGACGTTTTTACTTAATTCCACCTACCTATAAATTAAAACCTAACCTAACCGTACTAAAATCCGATGAATAAAAAAAACCAAATTTAACCCTTTTTAAATTAGCGTATCTTCTTCCCATAGGTCTAATCTACACACCATCATTCATTTAAATATGAGATATATTGACAAAAAATAATAATACAAATCAACAAACATGCCCGATTAACCAATAGCAACCAATATAATATAATACACCATAGAGTAAATAAAGACAACGGTATCGAGTTCAAATCCCAGACATCAATAAATAGTTTTTGCAGTTTTTCTAATTATTCGGTTGACTTTTTAAAAATGTTCTTTCGTAAAAACCTTCACGTGGCAATTACGAACATCTTAAAAAAAATTTGAGACAAATCGGACCAGCCGTTCTCAACTGATGCAATTTCGAATTTTTTGTCTCCATTTTTATATATTAGATTTATAGTGTCAAATTTTGAATTTCTGTTTTTTTTCTTTTCATTTAGGTATTATAATATAGCTACTATTCATCTACTGCAACTGCTCGGGTATTATATTGAATACTAACCACATAGGTATTCATCCTCAAGAGGATGTCGGCGAACTGTTTGTTTTTTCTCTCTCTCGCCCCCCTCGTAACTTATAGACAAAACGCATTTACGCAGAATCATTTTTCTACATGTTTTTAGGTAACCTTAGAGTAAAATCCCCAGTTACAAAAAATATATAGAGAATAATATTTTTGAGGGAGTCACATATCGATTTGTTTAAATATTGTCTCAAAACGATTTAAACACAATTTAAGCTCACAACATGTTTTCGTTTATTTTGAAAGTCAAATAACGATAAAATATAAAATCGACGTGTCGTCGTCATTCCCTCAAAAATATTATTCTCTATCTTTTTTGCAATGGGTGATTTTACTCTAACGTTAGGTACTTAAAAACGTAGATTCTGCGTTAATGCGTTTTGTCTGTGTTGCACGCGTGGGCCAGAGAATAGTGCGCTGACGTCCTCGTAACGCCACGAACGGAAAGTTTCCGATGAAATATCAGCTGTTTTTAAAATACTCGTATAGTTTATACCAAATTAATAACAAACATATCGTTCCCGCGACATTCCCACAGGTTTTGTAGGTCTTCTGTTAATTTTCTATCGATTCGGTGGTTGGTAAGTTTACCATCATACACAAAAGTCAAGGAAATCCGGTCATCGGAGTTTTAGTAACGAGTGGAAACGACAGAGGTGATTTTGAAGAGACGGTGTGTTTTATGGGACAACACAACAATGGGGGTCGGGGGTACGGTTGGCGTGTTTGTGATGCGTCTTTTATATTATTCTAAAACAACAATCATTGATCAAAACAGACGAAGGCGGCGATTAGCCCGGGCAACACGCGCCCACCCCTGCAGTCATTGTATACGCGATAATAATATTATTACCCGTCGGAGTCGGGTTTTTGAACAATCGCGCGGGTGCTCCCGTTTGTTTTACTCGGGTCGTAAAACCGTAGGACGTTCTCTCTCCTGCTGTATACACTCTTACTCACTTGCGGCGCTGACGATGACACGGTAACATTAATAATAAATATTATACAGTATAAAAATGACGACCGTTTTTATATTATTATTATTATTATTATTATTATGATTATTCGGATATTATTTGGCGGTGGCGGTGCGCGACCCTATTCCGGAATTGGCGGCCGGATTAAAAGCTGAGCAATAAAAACGACACGGGCACAAGTACGAATAAAACATCACACACATACACACACGAGCGAGACGAAGGGAGTGGTGAAAAAATATAATATATAAATGCTTTATTTTTCCTCTTCTGCAAATTAACCACGGTTAGAAGAGGGGAAAGAAAAACCGGAGGAAACGATAAACTGTGCGAATATGGGTGTGTGTGTGTGTGTGTGTGTGTGTGTGTGTGTGTGTGTGTGTGTGTTATAATACGCCATAAAGCTATTTTCTTTTTCTGCCTTCTCCCTGGGCGATGGTATGGGTAATCAGCGAAACTCCCGACAAACACCGTGGCGGGCGTGTAAATTATCGACTGGTTTTTACGACTTTTCGGGCACTCGGGGTCATATTTTTAATGGGTAGGTACCGCCACTGACGCCGCTGCTTAATAATATTATTATTATTGTTATCCGCCATAGGTACTATTGCGTCCGGTAACTTGGTGTGTTCGTTTCTCTTAATGTTGTTTTACACGCGTCAGTGCACGAACTTTCGTGGGTTGAACAAAGTTGGGCTCAACGCTGGTCTGGAATAATAATATATATATATATATATATATAGGTATACGGGACACGGCCGGTAAATAATGTATAATACGCGGTTCGACTGACGTGTTTGATGTGATATTAAAACTAATATTAAAGCCTGGTATAGTCGAGCCTTAAGTGTGTGCAACGTTATTATTTTTCGAAAAAAATTACTGTTATATACCTATCTAAAATCAATTAAAACCAAAGAATGAACACGTTATTAGTACCTATATATACCTACTATAGTAATTCAATAAATATACTAACCCAAATGAAATGTTGACTTTGCTATTACTTGTTTATTCATATTGTATATACTAGTTAACATCACTTCCTAATAGATTACAAGTAATTAAATACAAAATTATATAGCAGGATTAAAATTCAAGTTCAAATTAATAAAACGAAATTTATCAAATATTCCTATAATCAAATATATGGCTCATAATAACACTCGCATAAAGTCATAACACGTCATATATTATTAAACATCTGTAAATGCAAAATACACTAAAATGCATAGCCCGCTGCATAGGTATGTAATAATATGTATTTTGTCTACATATTATATAATATAGATCATTGACAGTTAAACAAAGTTTTTTTGAACTTTAAATCAAGTAGGTACCTACTATAGATGATCGACTATTGTTGTATTTGTAAAATTGTGGTTTTTGTATTAATACGGATTTGAAACTGCAGAATGTCACACAAATTCAGCGTACAACATGCTGTTATTATAAGATATTTTATTTTATAGCTGTACAATAGGCAAAAACCAAACGAATTAATAATAAATAAGGGTAATAATATAATAGGTATATATGAAATTATGAACAAGCAAAACAACCTAAACAACAATCTACACTAAAAAAAAAAAAACGGGGTTCTGGGTTCCTCATTTGCAAGTCACATACTATAATACGTGTTAAGACTTACCGGAGAGTGTAATAAATAATTAGTAGACGAAAAGAGAACATGTCAACATGACAAATATGAAACCTTATTTTGATAGCATTGCGTGTATTAGTTTGAAATTAAATTGATTATACTTAACTTCTTGTATATAGGTTGGTATTAGCAGATAATCTGACATGTGCTGAGTGAATTGATTTTTTTATTTAGGTTAATTTACTTAATTAAATTATACAATATAGGTTACCTACATGTAAAATAGTTTCTATAACCACTATAAAGAATTAAGTATACCGACGTGGCTACGTAGGTATACAGTTTTTTTTTGAAATATACGATTTATCCATTTTTTTTTTTTGTACAACGCGCAAGACTCATTGGTTATTAATTTTTATATACCTACAATATAGTATAAGGTAATTAATTTCAAAATATTTTTTAATTTACAGTGAGCCAAGGGGCACCTAATAATATAGTATTCCTACCCCACCACTGAATAACATAACTATTGCCCATATAAAAAAAAACTATATCTCAAGTGCAAATATATTATAAATAAATTATGAAACAAATGACTCAACATTTTCTTAAAATCAAATCATAAAATTCAAAATCATTGAACATGAATACAATTTAATATTTTACACCAATACAATATCACCATATATTGTTGTCTATTGATATTAGAGTAATTAATTAATTCTCATATCATGAAGCGACTTAATAAAAAATTATTTATTTATTTATAGAGGAAAAAATTACTTAAATAATGATGATAAATGTTATTCTTTTTCAAAATATTTGACATCAATAGATGTAGATGAAATATGTTATAGAAATTACAAATTACTATATGCACACATAAAAACTGTAAGAATCTGTTAATTTTGATACTATTTTCAATCAATTTGATACATAGGTAGGTACATGTGAGTGATTAATTTATCTACGACATATTTTTATTGTTTCAACGTACTATAAATGTTTTTACAAATCAACAAGGTATTTAAAATCGCGGTGATCAATAATTTATTTTTAGAATTTTATAAGGCCCTTATAATCCCCTCTCGAGAAAAAAATTCGTAAATATGCCATTGAAAAATGAATTTTATAACTTGTATAATATATCGGTAGGTAATGAGTGATTACTATTGATATTATTTAGAAGAATAAGAAGTTTGAAAAATATGGATTATGGTTTATATAAACTAATAGGTAAGTAATATAATATACGATACTTATATTATACCCATATTACTTATAAGTTATATTATACGTATTTATGCGACACATTGTATAGGTACCTACCAACAAAATCAAAATTTAATTTGGTATATTTTGCTTTCCTATTATATATCATATTATGAGAATTATTTTTTTACCAGCTTTCGGATTGAATTAAATTTATTAACATGTAACTTGTTTGTTGTGGTGGATACAGTGCACTGCAATATGTAGGTGTATATAATATGTACTTGTCCATTACTAGCAAGCAGATTCTAATATATAGTCCAAGTATAGTCCTCTACGTTATAAAACTGAATACGTTAAACATTAAGTGCATATAGGTACCTACTACCTATTCTAACCACGTGGTTTATCTATATAATATTTTATAGATAGCAACGAGTGTACATTTTCATTCTTCTGTTAAAAATGTACCTACCTATCTTATTAACACAGAAAATATGTAAAGTGCCTATATTATGTATGTATGCCTAACAGCAGTGGTTATGTGGTAATCACTAATTGATATTCTTAATATTTTATTAGGTACCTATGCAAACATCATTTATAATATTATATTGTTTTTCCATGAGTCGTTATACCTTATACCTACTATAAACTTGGGTTTATTTCATTATTTAGTAATTAATCACGAGTGTTGTACTGTAAATGTACACATAATTTATTTTACACCCATTTATAGTGTTTATCAACTAGGTTAGGTAGGTAGGTATATAGGTAGGTGCCTATCTATTATATATATTATACTCTTACCTAAGTATTATAGAATTTATGAATAAAATATATTATATTATTGATATGTAAATTATAATAAAATATATGTTTTTACTGTATAGCTTAACAATATTAAGGGTACGGCAATAACCCAATGGAATTACAAGGTCGTCATTGTATATATATATATATATATATATATATATATTATATAGGTTTAAACAAAAGTATTATGTTTAAGACTTATCCAATATTTCAACCATATTAAAAGGTTTGGTGGTATTATTTTGTGATTTAAATACACGTTTAAATGTCATTTGGTTCGACAACATCGAATGACAAGTTATTATAAAAAAAAAAAAAAAAAACAAAGACAGTTTAAAATTTTAAATTACCAGACGGCGCGGCGTGCACGGGTCAATAATATTCTTAGCAATGGGCATAAAAGATTACCGAGGATATAAGCATAATACAATATCCACACATAAGCTGATTTAGAAAAGAAACAATACAATAATGTACGGCGGAGATTAAAAAGACAATGCGCGCGTATCAGTGTGTAGGTGGACCAAAATTTTGAAAATCGGGTGCGCGTGTAGAGAACTTATATAATATTAATAATATCATGATAGAATACAATTAAATCGTAGATAAATACGGTCATATTGTAATATTATGTAAGGTCCGTGTATGAATAATTCGGTCTTAACGTATTATTATCCTGTAGCGGGATATTAATACAAAAACAAATTCTTTCACCGATGTTGCAACTTGGTGCGTGTTTTCAACGATAGTACAATGCGTGTATACTCGTCGATCCATTAATCGTTGTAGTTTCTCAGACAGCGATGACACTGTGTGTATGTGTGTGTGTGTGTGTGTGTTGTGTGTGTGTGTGTTGTGTGTGTGTATGTTGTGTGTGTGTGTGTGCGTTGTGTGTGTGTGTGTACCTATCGTGTATGTTTGGATTTTCGTTGGCAAACCACCCGGATCTCATCCTTCTCGTGAGCAAGAGGCGACGAAAAAAAATTAAAGAAACAAACTGTCTTTTTCATACGTTTACGAAGTAGAAAATATTATGTCTGCGTGTAAATCCGTTCGATAATTAATATATATAATGGGGCCGTACTCTGGAAATTCATATGTGAATGCGTATAGTATAATATTATCTGTTTGTTGAAAGACATTCTCCCGCGGTATGATTGCAGTAATTCAAGTCCGTAATTATAACTTATCAAAGGGAATATTATGGTAAATAAACACTGGTTTTATTAACAAAAGAAATCTACATGAATATTTGTACCGATTTGAAAAATGAAAGTCTGGTCGATGTATGTATTCACATGTCAATATAATAGTGTTCAGAGTAGTTTTTACACAAATTGCAAAAATTTAGGTATTATATACGCAAATAAATAAATAAGTACTGATATTGTTATGGCTAAATAGCCTACTTAAAACGATATTTCATAATTTCTTAAAATATATTCTACTTCTATATGCGTAGTATACCTATAGGTACCTATTGTACACGGCATATTTTAAAACGTCTAGTTTGAACATCAAGTTTGAAGTGTATGTATAGTACTATAATATTCTTGACTGCGTACTGTGGTTATTCGTAGTCGGTTTTATTACTTTTGAATCCCTCCAAGCTAAATAAATAATTCTAAAAGTGGGACATGAATTTTAAAATAATGTCAACTACGTAAAATCGAAAATTTATAATAATAAAATAAACACGAAACCATAATATGCATATAGTTGAACACCTTAGACTACGAGATTATTGTTTCTGGATAATATCGCATTGTATGGGAACACTATTTTTGGTTTACCCGTGGTTAGGTTTAGGTATACGGATGAATGAATCGTCGTCTCGCGTGATCGTTTCAAATAAAACCGGTACGCCTACGGTGACTGTTGCCGCCGAATTATGTAAATATCCCATCAATACACTACGTACGATGAATAGTGATCGAAATTCAAGTTATTTTTTTTAAAAGGATCCATAAACATGTCAACGGGTCATGTCCAGAAGTCTATCGGCTATTATAGAAAAATATTCCTATATACCCTTTATGCAATTAAAAAAAAAAAAAAAAAACAAGTCTAAAAACGGAAATCGTTAGTTGTCTTCTGAAAGGTTAAACATGAGTAAATTAAATATATATGTTACGAGACAAAAATTAAAATGATAATTTTTACTTACTCGTACGCACAAGGGTTTTGAAACGATTTTGAACTAAACTAAATGCTCCGCATAATATATATAAAATATAAATAATTTGTGATTGATTTAATACGTTTTTAAAGTTTGGTAAATATATTTCTACTTTGGCAAATGGTTTTGAAACAGTGATTTGTATATTGTTTCAACGATAAAAAAATATAAGTTTTATAAATGAATAGTCTTATCTCAACTAAAACATTTTTTTATGCTGAAAGTTAGACAAATTTGATGAAAATTGATTAAGTAAAATTAAAAACTCTGTGTTATATAATAAACAGTAAATGTGTACATTGAACCAACATTCTATTACA
This sequence comes from Macrosiphum rosae, assembly GCA_016617965.1. Lineage (NCBI taxonomy): Eukaryota > Metazoa > Arthropoda > Insecta > Hemiptera > Aphididae > Macrosiphum > Macrosiphum rosae. Next base: position 61,220 of record WHPZ01579636.1, on the reverse strand, counting down.
AACAACAAAAACTTTTTAATTATATGTCTGCGCAAATTTGAATGATGGATTAAGAGTAAGTTATCACTATTATCATTAAACATAAAGTTTGTCATTTTATTTTCAATTATTTATAAGTAACTTACATTAAAATGATTATATAAATTGTATAGTGGGTAAGTATATACCTAATATAAGTTGTACGGCATTTAAGACATTTAACAATCAGGTATTTTATTTGATATGTTTAAATTTACAAAAAAATGATAAACTAATGTAAGTACTTAAGAAATAATAACTTTTTTATATTTATTATCTAATACGTGGCATCTTATATGAAAACAATGACATAAACAATTGCTACTATAATTCAGTATAGGTAGTAGGTACTATATATAATATATGTATCTAACTATGGACAATGTATACAATATGATCATTTAATCAGGTTTTAAAAAATAAACTCATTGATATGTCATGACAACTATTACAAGCAAAACGATTGTAACTACTCGTCATGAATTTCCCGTTTGAATAAAAACGACAACCGTATATTTATTTCTTCATTACATTGATTACCTAAGTTACTTCTCGAAACTATTAGTCTTGTCACATTAATCATGAACTATATATGGTACGAATCCATAACGCCTTTCTTAATGCTCTGAAATACATCAATATCCGAACGAAACTTAAAAAGGACTTTCTTGTAACATACTAATAATCACTTGACCTTACACGATAAGTTGTTAAAATAACTTTCCAAACGTGTTCTGTTATAGTTATATACAAAACAAGTTGTTTTTATTATAGAAAACAATAAAATAGTCATTAAAATGATAAAATTTAAAAATACAAAAAAAAATCCAGTTTTATATATTATATTAACCCTCGCCGATTGCACTCGATTGACCTGCAGCTAGTGTGTGTGGGGTTATTATTTTAATTAAATAATTAAATATTAACTCATGATTATATTTTGCACTAATCAGCCGATTGCTGACACGTTATTATTATTATTATTATTATGTCATTATTGGTTTTGGACAGTGTCTTAAGAGCATCTTGACCGTGTAATTGACACCGGTCAAGTGTCTCGGCTCGGCGTTCCCAAGTGGGTCGTGTCTGTTTCACACGAGAACACGTGTTAATACACTCCATTGTGGCCATCGAATAAACGATTTTGAGATCCATGACAATAATTTAGGTCTGCCGACTGAGTACTATAACCAACCGTTTTTTTTTTTTTATTTTTTTTTTTAAGTAATAATATAACATAATGGCCCCGTGATTTCCAGACAAAACGTCTGCTGTTGTCACGAACCTCGTATATTATATGTAGGATTGACTTGATTTCCATCCCTGAAGGAAAAATAAATTACCTGTACGTTTGTTTGACTATGGTATAGGTAGAGATGCAAGGTTTCACTTTATTTGTAGATGCTAAAACTATTTGTTTAGTAGGTAGAAGATGACAGAGATCTTCAGTTTTGACGCTATGGATACCGGTTCTTCAAAAGATTTTAAATATTGAACCATGTTAGTAAATAACATGTTTAAAAATATTTTCAATAACACTTTACTACAAAGCGCTAGACTATACGTCTTTCGTTTTCTCTTTTTGGGTGTACGGTGTACCTACATGTATTATATAGTACCTATATGTATATTATTATAATATCCCTACCGGCTACCTCAAGAAAAAAAAAATATTATAATATTCTATTAATATATTTTACTATGCTATAGCAACAGTATGCTAAAATTAAGATGAGACAATCTTACGTTATTTTTTATTAAAATAACTATAATTTTTAAGAATATCTGTGTACCAGTATACCTATAATACGTACCTATATATTATAATGTTAAATACAACATAAATAAGTAATATTAACTTGTATTAATATATAGGAACCTATATATTGTTAATTATACCTATAATATTTGAATAATAGATAAATTACAATTTGTAAGTAATAGATATAGGTAGGTATTATTTTGTTGAGGTAAAATACAATTTATTGCTTATTGTATTTCATGTATTCATAATACATAACACAACTAATTTTACTTTAATCAGCATAATTTATCAAATAAAAATATATTTTCCAAATTATTTGTTTGAAAAAATGTCGTTGTTTTTAATTTGAGTATATAATTTACTGATCAATATAATATTATAGTCTACCGACTACCTGTTTAATTAATAGTTACGTAAAATAATTATTTTATTCATCTTAGTTGATATTGACACACAATACTATATGATTATACAAGAAGTCGATTACCTTACCTAACTATACCCATTAATTATTATTGATTTTATTTTATATTAGTAAAAACTAAAAACTAAATACTTATATTAGTTTTCTAATAAACAAATACCTTTCACATAATTTTACTGAAAGAAATACTTTTTGAGCAGGTTTGAACGATATAAAATATTATATTATGTATACAATTTATAAATTATTTTTATTATTATTTTATTACGTTATATCGTTCGTCAAACTTGATTTTTCAATGAAATTATATATTTTTCTTATTTAGTTATGACTATAATATTAATAGCTTTATTAATATATAATTTACGCATAATCATCTTATTCGTGTTACTCAAACGATAACTTTAGTTTAATCGTTAAAACGTTTTCTTAAGTATATTATTTTATTTTTATAAAAATCGAATGATGATACTTCATATTAAATATAACGAATCTTTTTAGTTTTTATTTTTAAGAAAAAGAAAATGTTAATTTTTAAATAAACGAGTTTTGGATTTAAATTTTAGTATTTTACATTTTATTCATATTGTATATACCTATACACATAAATTATATTTGAGTACCTATATATTTTTTAAATAACTGTAAACTGTTAACTAAGAAATATCTAATCATCTAAAACATTTTTAGTAATATGTTATTAGTTCTCTGAAAAAAAAGTCTAATAATTATTTTACTTGACAACTAAATTGGAGACGGTTTTTATGATAAATATTATGTTGTAGGTACTTACCTATTAGCTATTGAATTATGTACTATAAAGTTTAAGTTTTTTGCATAAAAGTGTTATTTAAATTGTAAACAATGCGTAAGGAGTGATCAGAGATTAATGTAAATTTTTTTAACATTGTTGACATTTCATATTCTCACGTCAATAGATTATAACTTTTACGGATTTTCATAATCTCTCTAACAATAATTTCCGATCATTCCGTACATAATATGTATATAGTTTTTATATTATTAAAATTGTAATCTATTGGTATAGAACACTGAACAGGTAAGTACATTAAATTTTCATCTTTTAATATTTTATATTCATACAACAAAATTGGAAATGATGATTATTAATATTATATGATGTAAAAACCGCGGTTAAAATGTTATTAAATTGACACCCAAAATCAACGATAAAGCATATTATTTGTAATAAAGAATATAGTACACCTACTTTAAATTTAATGTTGTCATACAACACTCAAACTTTTATGCCTAAATGATTCTGAGCATACAAATACAATATTAATTCATAGTAAAAAAATAAAATTATTTAATGTTAAACATTATTATCTTCGGAAAAGTACTTATGGGTTACAAGTTACAACTTATAATGATTGGTCTTACTTATTTCCTAATATACATATATATATATATATTTAGATGGATTTTTAATTACATACAATTAGAAAATACTTATATTTAGTAGTATTATTTATAATCTTTCTGAATATAGTCCAAATTTATGAATTCATAGAAACAGTGCACAATTTATTTACCGTTAGATTTGGTTCGTTGGTGAGTTATTTGTTCCATAAAAATTATTTTCTGAAACAGAACAACATTTTTTCTATTTTGTTTAGAATAACAATTGATGTAATATATTATTTATAATTGATATTACATATATTATTTAGTTTCCGATCTATAAATAAACTGTGTACAATGTCTTAGCCTATAGCCATAGGCACACGTAGTATATAATATGGCTAATGATAAATCACTGTTAAATGCCAGTACTTCAGTATACTATCAGTATACCTACCTACAGTTATTTTGAAATTATAAATAATTCTTTGGTTAATAGGTAAATCTTTCATATAACCTATGTATTTTATGGACAAATTACATATTTTATTTTATTGTATTGTGTAAAATAAAGAAAGAACCGTATATAGTGCCATATATGCATAATACAATACAGACTATTTCACCGCAGGAGTATAGATTTAAATATACATTTAAATTAGTTTTTCGATTTAAATACTTATTGTAAATTATTGTGTCTGTAAATTCGATTTTTATCGAAAATATTATGTTTAACTATAACTTGGATATATTATGTACCTATCATTAGAACTCGGATATTATGTTCCTATCATTATAATATTATATACTATATTATTATGATGGCGTTATTAATATCAAAAAAATGTCTATCATTCTTTCATCGAGAGCGTGTACAATTTACGAATTTACTCCCGGAATATAATCATATATAATAAAGGTACTTATTGAGGGGTAGTGAGGTTATACCGGAGTAGCACGTGTGTATGCTGTGTATATAATATACATATATACATAGTATATGTACACATATTTATTATTTCTATATATACTAAACGTCTAAAAGCGTGACTTAAAATAAACGACTGGTGTGTGTACGCGTAGGTACCGTATTATAATTTCGGCATCGGTTGTGCCTCAAGACGCCGCGACAGGCGCTATATAGGTACACCACGTGTACACGAGAGCATGACAAATTGTCGAGGCGCGTGATTAAAAGTGGTTGCACGGAGAACTCTTAATTAAATCGGCGGCGTGACGATGATAACGAGAAAATATAAATCTGTGTTTTTCTTTTCAGCGTTCGCTCGAGTTTTATGTAAATGTCGAGAGGTAAAAGAACAAAATATGAAAAAGTTTGCTGCTCCAGCTGTACCTGTAGCTGCAGTACACCCCCCCCCCCTGCCAGTACGAAGTATAAATCGATGATTTCTTCGAGACATCACGATTACTAGCTGCATACATATAATATTATATGGGTACGCTATTCACAGGTGATGGCAAAAAACGGGACTGATATTTTGACCCAGACTGGCAGACTGATAAAGCAAACTTGAGTATTAATTTATTTTTATATACTCATTATACCTGCTTAGGACTTTTAAACATCTTTTATGTGATACATTTATGACTAACCCTTGAATATATTGTTGGTCATATATTATTTTTAGATTTTGAGCGAAGAATATATTATATACCTAAGGTACCTATATGGTTTTACAGTGTTTCTGTGTCTGCAGCAACGTTTTGGTGCAAACAATTTGTTTTATTCTCGAACATTGAGGATGCGGTGTCTGGTAAAAGTTTGATCTATAGTGAGTACTTACCTATATTTCCAAAATAATATGGACCAAAATTATGAAATTCAGTGTATTTTTAAGTGATTGAGAAAATCTAACAAAAATAGCGAAAATATTGAAGTATTTACGCAACACCAGTTTTTGGCCTAATCAAATTTGTTTTTTTAATGGAGATTCTGCAGAAAGAAATATCTGTGCAAAGATTATTAAATTTACATATTTTTTTAAGCCAGAAGTTTTTACCAGAATCTGATTTTATTGTACCTAATTTCAATAACCTATATAGATATAAGCAACGTTTTTTTTTAGAATTTTAATTTTAATTTTTACAACATTTATTAAAATCTGTGGTAGCTAAAAATGTATAAAATGTTCAACATTAATAGAATATATTATAGGTACCTATATGTAATATTTTCTTCAAACATTTGTCATAATTTAAAACTCAATAATAATTATTTCCATTGTTTATTACTCATGTTTTAAATACTATAGTAATAAAGAAATAAAATGATAATGCAAGTATTACCGTATAGTATCAATATAATAAGGCCACAACAGCTACGAGCCTCTTCTTGAATCCTGTACACCTTCACTTGTTGCTTAGGTACTGAAGTTCAAGAGATAGACATATTTTTGTTTATAAGGCATTTATAATAATACGTTTATAAATAATATATATAGTGTAACGATATGATCCATTATTTGTTTTCATAAAGAAAACACACACTATTAATTGTATTATACGTGTATAGTTATAGTGTATTAGTATTACCATTCTAGGCTGTTTATTTATTACAATTGTAATATGATAAAGGGTAATATAATTAAAATATTATACCCAACACAAATTAGTTCTACCAACTTATCAACTGATTTAATAAATTATAATAATAACAGTTATTATATTAAATTATATCATTCACAACCATTCCGATAAATATAGATGTTATTATACCGTCTCTTTCGTTGTAAGTTGTTGTATTTTTGTATACCTAGGTACCTATATATAGGTGGTATATACTTACAACCTAGCTCAATAAACCATTACATATAAATTTAACACGTCCTATTTTTTATTTTTTAGGTACTATTAGGTAGTATTTATCCTCTACGAATGATCTATTCAATGCCGAGGTAGAGTGGTAGACACTTACATTGAAATCCTTTATATATTGCCTATTACTAAATAATATATAATATGTATAACAATAATAGTGAGTTCCCTTATTTATTATGTTAATGTGCCAGTATATAATAATAGAGTCATCGTCCCTGAACGGAAAAAAAAAGTCCTGGGTATAAACGAAAAATATACCAATTGGGTTTGAATAGAAAACGAAAAATATAGGTACTCATTGACTCCTAGGGGCTAGGATTAATTTCAGTATAAGTTATTCACTCAACTGTGAGATTTGAATATATACATAGAGTTAATCTCATACATTTTTACCAGTATAAGAAATTCAATTTAATCCGCATTACCTACATATGTATTTATCATATACACAAGTATCAAATTAACTATAATAGGTGTACATATTATTATATTATATTTCAAGCGATCGAGCATGACGACTATCTCTACAGGATTTGGTCGATTATAGGAAAACCAAAGTATTTCACAGATATAAGTATACCGACATGACAATAATATACACCTATAGTATATACTAATATTCTATATATACATGTATATTACTGTACCACCTACCTATATATAATATTAAGTTATTATAAAAATTATATATAATACAGTACCTACCTACATATTATCGTATTGTTATATTTTTCAGACGTGTAATATTATATATTCATTTTTCTCACAATAATATTCTATTAGTACCTACCCAAGTATCATGCCGCCCGTATAGGTACGTCATATTATAGTGTCCGCCCCCACATCACACCGTAACGTCGTGTGTTCGACTATATAGGCCTACACGCAGAGTGTATAAAAAACAAACGCATAACAATGTATACCTCGGCGGACTCGCGTATAGGTTAGGTACCTATAATAGACGTGTGGGACACCGGACAGCTGGTATATACCATAGTTGTACATAGTGAGTGGAGATTTAATAATAATAATATAATATTATATTTACCATACACGCGTACACGGTAAAACGAAATCGGCGGACCTGAAGGGCGGGGCCCGACCGCGAACAGGTAGCCCGTACATTTGTCGGACAACGGCGGGGCCACGCCCCCCGGGCCGCCGAGTTGCCGTAATTATTACGACGGCCGCGTGTTAAAAACCGACCGAGTCAAACGGTACCGGTGCGTACACGTACGTACGTATAATAATAATAATAATATAATAGTGTAACGGGGCCGCCATCGCCGCGATAATAATTGGCCGACGACCAACGCGCGGCGGCGGCGGCACCGGAGACGATCGCCGCCGCGGCGGCCAGCAGCGGCTTTCCTAGAAATTCCGCCGCACGCCTTTGTCGTCGCGGCGCGCGCGGCGCTACGGCGTCTGCAACACGCGCGCGGCGTTTCTCGTCCTATATGATCGTAGTTGTACGCGTTGCCATTATTATTAATATTTCTGTCATTATATACTATTCTCTATGTCTCGCCATGTATAGCCATATATAGGTACTACATATACATGCCACTCTGTCTTTGTTGCATCGTGTATAATATATATATGTATAGGTATAATATTTATTTTTTTTTTCATTCATCATTAAGCAACTATGGCCATTGGCTGTTTTTGTTTGTTTGTAGGGCAGGGTACTTTTGGTTTGTAAACACGTGTGTGTAGTTTTGATAGATTTTTTAGCGGGTATCTGCCACTATCTGCCACTTCTCTCCGCGGACACCGTGACTTGCCCGAACAAAAATGCCGCCCGTGAACCGAGGTTTGAACCAGCGTCACACCCGACGCCTTAGTCCGCTCGGCCACTCCGTCCCCCAGGCATAATATTATATCGAGTATAGCGACGAATGCCCGTGGCAGTAGTCTGCGTTCATAATATTACATACCTATACTGTACATATTTACCATCGGTATACCGATATATTACTATAATGATTTGGCGATAGGGTTTTAGGTTCAAAGAAATAATGTATTGGTAAATGGTTATTATCAACTTGATATTTAAAATGTTAATCTGCACGTGGGTTAATAGTTTTGTGTCCCATATTCAATATTAATACTCCAAAAAGTCCATTTTATATAGTCTATTCTCGTCAAATGTATATACCTCGCGAATTGGTAGTACCTAAATAGGACACATACAACAATACGGTCTTTTAAATAATAAAATACAATTAATAGTTTATAGGTATATAGACGCGTATAGTATACGAGCATACCCATCTTATTATGTACTATATTATATTGTTATTTTAATAAATTATGATACGTACCACGTGCCCATATATTAATTACATACATACATTTACGATAATATAATAAGTGGTTTGGTTTAAGAAACACATATCGTCTGATGTTAGAGGCTACGTGTTGTGTCCATATCTTTAGCTTAGGTTGTATACGTGCAGTGTTGTGTGTAGATAGGTACTTTAGATACTTACAACAGATTTTATATACAGCAAAACACTTGTTATAAAGACAATATTTTTATTATAATGTTAACAACTGCATTTAAAAATCGAGTAGACCGTATAACTTACGACCTGATTCCACTTGTATTAATAATCGATCGTTTTAATTTTGTCGTATACTATTCCTATATATATATATATGTATACGAATAATACATACAAAATCCTGCTCGTAGTCGCTGTAAGAGTAACTCAAGACTATTTTTTATTAGAGGTATCTGGAATAATTATTATGATCTGTTAGAAAAAAAAAAAAAAACGATAAATGTCGTACCGATATATAGATGCAGGCCGTGCAGTCGTCTATTTATATATATCTTCGCGCAATATTATAATAAAGTGTAGATACCTATATACCTATACTTTTAATTTTTATCGACGGCCTCATCGGTCACACGTATACTTCAGTTGCATCGTGTACACTATAATATGTAGGTAGGTATACACTGCATTTGTATGCACGGGCAATATATTATATAATTTATAAGTTTTATCGTTGTTTGCAGCACGCGGCGCCATCGCCCAGAGATATCCTTGTCGATTGGTCACATAGAACAGGCTCGGTCACGTTATACCTGTAGAAGATAGGTACCTACCTATATACACACACCTCTATAGGTTTTGCGCACAAACGAAATAATAATAATAATAATAAAAGGTGTCGGGTACCCGGTACTCTGGGCGGCGCCCTAAATGGCAAGCCGAGGCGCCCGTTTTCCACGATGTATATTCCCTCTCTGTGCCTATATTATATTCACGCATATTATAATACATATAAATATAGGTACGCAATGGGATATTTGTCCGACTATATTATATACCAATGCAGCCACAGACGTACAGGTATTATACGTATACGAGTATAGATAGTGAGGTATATATAGGAACTTACCTATTATTTTATATAAATCAATTGCCCTATATGACCGTGATAGTAGTTGTAGTAGTAGTAGTAGTAGTAGTATATATAGTAGTCGTAGGTACACACCAGCTATTAGATGTATACTGGCGGCGGCATTATTATTACCTATACCTAAACCACATACCAGCTGTATATACCTACCGCGGTCGTCGTCGTCGTCGTCGGCGGCGGCGGCGGCGATTTATACGGCGCCAGCACAACGCATTGTCTTGTCCGTCAGTCGCCGTCCTAGTGCGAGCGCGCGCGCGGGGTAATTGCCGCGCGGTAAACACAATGGACCGCCGCAACCGCCGCCGCCGCCGCCGCCAATGGACACTTGTTGTTTACCCGGTTATCACCGGTTTTGTCCGTTTGCGATTTATCGGTAGGCATACCCTCCCCTCGTCGTCGTCACCGTTTTCCACCGCCGCCCCATCCTAATCGATACTTCTCTCCCCGGCAGGTCATATTATATTCCATACGATATTAACGCGAACAATAAAATTCCGTAAATTGCTCGCCGCCGGTGTGCGTTTGTTTGTGTGCACACGCATCATCGCGTTTCTCACACCTTTGGAAATTTTTTTTTTTTTTTTTACACGCGTTTAATGCCGTAGGTAGGTACATACTGCAGGTAGGTATACGTTTTCCTTATTATTATTATTTATTTTTTTTTTCGCGCTGCAACTCCACTCGTGTGATTTATTTTTGAACCGTCCGTGTGCCGCGTGCGCTCGCCGTGTGACGGGTACAAGTGGAATTTACAACAAAAGGCGTCCGTCGGCATTCGCGCTGTGTGCAGCAGTTTATAGACGCGGACGAGCAGCTCCGATGGTGTTGGTGGTGTGTGTGTGTGTGTGTGCTTGCGACGGGCGTATTATTTACACGCGGGCACGCGGTTTGTTACCAATTTAGAGTGGTGCACAGTCGTATAAATTTGATGAAATATTTCCTATTCGCATATATATATACGTGATGCGCGGCGACGATGACTGCTGATGCAGCAGCGTGTTTTATAATAAGAAAAATCGTCGTCGTTATATAGACTGTCGAAAGAATTTTACGACAAACCTTTGTACAGTTGTATATAGGTACCCACATATATATATATATATATACACGAATACACAATACACTATATTATCCTGTCTGTACTGCACATACGCGCGGTCGTGTAAAACACATATCCGCTTCGATTCTATGCGTATGAGACTGTATACGAGAATCGTGTTAAAACGCATTATAGAATTCCGTTCTAATAATATAATAGACGAGTCAGACGGCAAATAGGTTGTCATCGATTTCAAATTTATAGTAGCCATAGGTATTAATAACTGTATAGATATAGCCCATAAGATAATATATGTGAGTACGATGTATATGACAGTGCGGCATCCTACAGAATTAGCCAGAATTTACCTCCTATACATAGATAGCCTAATTGATACTTTATTATATTGATGTCTCAAGATATAGGTACTTTGTATAACCATACAGTGTAGTTATCAAGTTAACGCATAACTGGTAACACAGTACCTACCTACGCTACTTGATTAATATGATTTGAATGAAAAACACTAGACCTATTTTGATTAAAAAAGTACGAGTACCTATAGATACCTACACCAATCCGACCATAAATGCAGAATTCTGAGCAATTTAAATTGTTGTTCCTAATCTTAACAATACAATTAGTAATTTATATTAGTTTATTAGTACCTATATTGAGTATCAATAATTATAGTTTTTAAACTTTTTCATACATAAATATTTTAAAATAATTGTTCAAATTTACAAAAAAAAAAAAATGGGACGTAAACGTCATACTCTTAGCAGAATACACATCACAAGTATTTTGTTCGTTTACCTAATATTATGAAATATCTATGAAAACAATTTGTTTATTATGTAATTAAAATACAATATTTACTCTTCATAATCACACTTATGTGCGAATTGCGTCAATTATTAAATTAAAATATCCTTCCCGGTCGCTGGATAACTTTATAATTTGCATAAATTTCTTCTCAAATTCTATTGTTTGGCGATACAGGCTTTCCTTTATTGTTGGCTCAAATCATTCATGTACATTAAATATCAAATATACATGATATCAAATCCTACGCACTAGACTAGGTAGATATTATACACTTCCATTAATCATCACGTCCACTTCTTCAAACTATATTTATCAAATTATCTTTTGTTATGTGTCTTTATTAAACAAATACCTATGTATAATAAATATTCATTCATTGTATGTAGGTACTCTTATTTGGAATTTAGTTTAAACTTTAAAGCTTTATTGTTTTATTTAACAATACCTACTGCAGGCTACTTATCATTATTATTTTAGGAGACAGGAGTTAGTATAATAATAGGGTCATATCTGTTACATATTAAATTGTATGTTTATTGTATATGAATAATTTTGTTATTTTTTAATATTTATTAGGTATATTATTAAAATAAAGAATACCTACAATTGTAAAAGTGTGCCTCGATATCCCTTGTGGCTCGTACGTGTTATGAAAAATTAGAATATTTTTCAGAATGAAGATCAAGGTAACCGTTGCGACGTGTTTCGTTGGAACTAGAGTTATTGTCTGTTTGAATTAAAAATAAATGTATATTTCTTGATTACCTATATGGGTATCGTTTTTCTAAATTGTATTAATATCGCTTTAGTGCTTTACTATTGAATGTTAGCATTATTATAGACAGTCGACAACCATCCGGTCAAGCTCGAATTTATTATTTATTTTAATTCCAATCAAAGTTTAATTCTATCTAAGTATTCACTTTTGTCGTGAGAACTGACACGCACCACAAACACGTATTTTATTTTATTATTATTTGTTCAATTTCATCTATTTTGCGGTATACAAGATCCATAATATATTTTTCGTTTATGGTTTATATATTGAATTCATTAATTAAATAATATCAGGAATGGCAAAATATATTGCACAATAATGCGTTTTAAAAATCGAATTACATCATAATCTTTATAAATATTAGGTATTATAAGTGTTTATTAAATTTATAAAATGTGAAATGATAATGTACAGTATAACTAATTGTAAGTTTGTAACTTCCTTTAAGGCTAAGATATCTCTACTACCTACATTTTTTCATATCAATGAAATCAAAAATATTAATTTGGCTTTGTAGGAAGGTATTTAAAAATCGTAAAATAATTAATACCAACATAGGTTAAAAATAATTACAATACGTTATGTTGCAGACTCAAAGACAACAATGTGTTAACTGGTGACACGTGGGTGACAAACTAGTTATTTAAAGATTTAAAAGTAAATGTTTTACACACGTTGCACGACGTACGTATACTATCAATACATTTAAATGATGAGTATTATAGAAATGTAGCGCGTATATACAAACTACACAAATCGTTACGATTTATGAATCAATTTCTACAGTAACATTCACCCATAAACAACCGAAATGTACACAGAACCGTAAAAAAAAAAAAAATACAACAACAAATTCGTCTGAAAAGTGACCGAAGCGCGAAAATAGGTCATTATATATAGACGTTCCGCGTCGGGTGCAGAGTATACCTATATACATCTTGAGCACAATAGCCCGAGAGCTGCCGAGATTATAACATTGTATGGCACTTTGTCGTACACCAAAGCGGGGCAATAATATTATTATCGTGTATATGTATAATGTAGTATGCACATATTTTTACACGGGAAGAAGACGAAAAAAAGTGAAAATGTAAACGTCCGTCCGTACGCGACTCCCGGGCTGGCAAACCGTAAATCATACAGCGCTGCCGCTGGTAAGAATTAGCCGTGGGATAGTCTGGCCGGGCTCTCGTATCACACGACGCTATATAATAAGACTCTGGCGGCGGCTCTGACTCCGGCCCACGCACTCGGAAGAGTGCACAACACAACGCACACACACGCACACCGTGTACTCGGATCGAGGCAGCACATAAATTTCGATGTATGCGGATTCAGAAACGACGACGACGACGACGACGACGACGACGTGGAGTAGAAGAAGAAAAGAGTAGAGAAAAAAACAAATACTACGCGCTTGTACGACTTTCAATCGGACACATGTTAATAATAATTCAACGAGGACATAATATCGTAATGCACACCGTACAGAAATATTAAACGTATATACATCGGTTTCATGCGCATATATTGTACCTATGTTATATTTGTATACGTATAGGTACGCATATTATATTATACATATATAGGCGTACGCGTTATATTGTTATTGCGTTACGACATGATTTTCAATTGCTCCCCATGGTCACCCGGTACATAATATATAATATAATCTCGAACAAGCCACTACTGCTGAGAACGGCGGAAGAATATAATAATATATTATAAAGAACAAAATATATATATATATTATTGTACCTATCTCATATTATTATTATGTGCGCGCTTATATGAGCGCATAATATAATATTTTGTGTGTGCACGCGCTCGTCTATTTACTAATACATATTATATGATAGACCGCGCTCAATGCTCGCGAACATTGGACGATGAAGAACAATATAAAATAGTATCTATCTATAATACATATATAAAGGTACACAGTTTATATCATCGTGATAGGGGCGTGAGTAAGTACTTATAAACGTCAAAATGTCAAAATATGCTCTAAAAAAATAAAAAATAAAACGTCACTATGAAAAAGTTACAATCATCATAAGCTACAATATTGTAACAATTAATGTAACAGAAACACTTCATTGGGCAAGTACGAAGATCTATTGACAATTTATTTAGGACGCTGCACTACTGCAGATCTTATGCTTAAAACTCTTGAGGTTTATGCTCACAACTAAAGTTTATTTCCTACATGCGTTGCTTGTAATATACATCCTACCTATATATACAGCAAGGTTTTGTCATATATAGGACCGGATGCGATCCTCAAACAATGAAATTTTTTATGCGGGAAATTTTCCAAAATATATGTTTTTATTTGCCCCAAAACATTCAATATATCTAAAAGATTCAAAATATGTTCTTAATTTTAAATTTGTATGATATCATATGCGCTCAAATATAAAGCTCTGAACTTATGTGCAGTAATGATAAAATATGAAAAATTATAAATAGGAATAAATACCTTCCTAATATACGAGACATATTTGTAGCGATCACATTGCAGTACTGCGACCTTTCTAGAAAAATATGAAAAAACTAGAAGTACTCCATAGTCGTATTATTATCTATAATGCCACTTTGCGTTCTGACAACACTCAAAACGTTCTTCACTTTTCCACGTCTCGCATGGATAATCGCTCTCACGCGTATCTGCTGCTGAAGTAAATAATAGTGATGATAATAGCCAATATAGTGTTATTATCGTCATTCGTCATTATAGAGAATTCGTCAATTTATAGTCCTCGTACGGCTATTATTATGCGGGTAGTTACGAGTATTAGTTATTGCTGTTAACGGGTTTGCGTGTGAGGTGTTCCGTTTGAATTTCGGTTTACGATTTTTTTTTTTTTGTTCGGCATTTAGGTTTTTTTTTTTATTATTATTTTTATTATTATCATTATCGTTATTATTTTCAATACCGATGAGAGAACACCGCGAAACCAGTATCGTGGCATCCGGTGGTGGGTACCTGTATGTGTATATAGGCACAACGAGTCGAAAACTCAAAACGCGTGTTTCCCATTTTTATCGACCCGGCCAATCGGAAATTTATTGCAGTTGAACGGATCAAAGGCATTCCTACGCGTTCTCGATTGTGTCAAAACCATGGTGTGGTCTGTGCCCGTCACGAGGCGACTGCACCGGCAGACAAAATGCGAAAGACTGTAGTGAACTTTTTTTTTCTTCTGGTTTTTTTTTCCTTTCCAACACTATACAGAGGTTCGCCAAATACCTATGCACGGAACAGTCATTCTTGTTTTCCTCTTCGCTCCCGCCGTTCGTTTCGCCTCCCTCTGGTATGCGCTATTGGCTTATCTATACGGACAAGTATCGAAGTACCTATATATATATGTATATATACATTATATATAATCGAAATTTTATTCCCGACTAAATGTACGCAGCAGCGCTAACGAATTCCTCGACCATCGCCCCTCTTCCGAAGTGGCCGGTTACATTTTTCTAAAATTATAGTTATTATTTGGTCTGTACATGGAACTTTGACGTGATTTAAATAAGTACATTATATTATATTATATTAATTGGGAAAAAAAAGAAAATTTAAATTTATTTATATAAAAAGCATAATTAGGTGTTATAATAGTTTGTTAAATAATGACACATAATTTATCAAAATGTCGTTATGAATAATTAATGTATTTAATATATCGTCCTTAGGTATTAACATGTAACATATATATTATGTATTACTGTCATATATATACTATAATATTATAGTATAATAATTAATATATAAATTAATCTTTAAAAGAAAAATATTTGTTATATATATATAATATATATAGCTTGAATAATTTATTAAAACTTATTATCAGGAAAAGAACTTTGTATTAGCCAAAGCTCCCCTTAGCAGTTCAAACGATATTGTAAAGTTGCAAGAGCACTCTGTCAAAGGATTCACCAAGTCGTCGAGGGTCAGAGATGAGAAAAGAGGGAAAGAAAAAAAAGTATACGATGTCAAAATTAATGAAGATTATGCTTCCTGAAACCGAAATCTCCTTAACCCTTTTTTTTTCTTTTTGTGTAGTCGGAGAAACTTTATTGTCGACAAAGATATTGTCTCTCTCACACTCGCGGTCTTCCTCTCTCGCACGTTAGCGCTGTACCCCTTTCTATTCCTCAAAAATATCCATCCTCGTCCACCTCCCAGTACTTCGCTGTTATAATATACAGACAATTAATATCAATTAGAGTTGCAAGAGTTTAGTAATTTCGTTCCGTAATTAATTATATTGTTGACGTGTTGGAGTGACGGAGCCAAGAATATTATCTTTGGAAAGTTGAAGGAGGCCCCCGTCGTTGGTGGGGGGTAGGAGAAGTAGAACTCGTTATCAAACACAGACATACACACCCCCGTTTGTCCCCATTGTTTCGTTTTAATTAATGGACTCATTTTGCAGCGGCATCACTGAAGCACTGCGCATACCACCAGTCCATCTAACCCACCGATGGCATACTGTCCTCTCCAAGATGCGTCTTGTGTCTGAGATAAAGAATTTTAGGATAATCATTTCTGATCGGTGACAAGGATGTTTAAAATTGTTTTAAGCACTGTGGATGTATAATGCATAGCACATATACGTCATAATTATAACAATACATAATATACTTATATATATAGAATACCCTACGACTGTAGCAGACTCAAATATTTATATAGTATTTACTGCAGAGCCGTTGTGCGTATATAACTAACACACACACACATTTATATATAAAAAAGATTGTGTATTTGTTAGTACCCGGTAATCCTCAAAATCTATCAGAGCCATAATCACATTTTAGGTTTGATTGGTGTTTCCATTGGTTTAGTTTAAGTTAGGCACCGCCAAAAAAAAAAAAAATAATTCTTAACGAGCAATTCAACATTTGCCAATAATTTTCAGGTCACTTATACCTATTAAATATATATAATATATATATGTATACAATAAACATAAACTATTTATATAGTTTTATTAAGTAATAATATTACATTTTAAACTTCCATACAATTCTAATATTATTAAAGTATACCTATATACCTACTACCATAGTTGTTTTTAATCTAAAAAATACAATTGTTAAATATAATTCTAAGTATCAGATAGAATTATTATATAATTTACACTTATGAACAATGAATTTAAATTACACTATTAAAGTCATAAAAACTTATTTAAGAATAAATTTACTTTTATACTTTTAACATAATTAATTTACCTACTTTATAACTACAACAACTTATTTTCATTAACTCATTCAGTGGCATCTTTAGGCAGACCATTTTCCGGGAAGTGTGGGGGGGTAAGATTTTCTCAATACTATATAGGTATACATTACATTATATAGTTATACATTAATACTCGGTATTAGCATATTCTGAAGAGACCACTGTTTTTACTAAAAATATTCGAGTCAATAATATCATTGAAACGATTTTTAATGATATAATATTAAAACAGTGATTCAA
This sequence comes from Macrosiphum rosae, assembly GCA_016617965.1. Lineage (NCBI taxonomy): Eukaryota > Metazoa > Arthropoda > Insecta > Hemiptera > Aphididae > Macrosiphum > Macrosiphum rosae. Next base: position 43,236 of record WHPZ01579636.1, on the reverse strand, counting down.
AATGTCTAACTTACCTATAGGTACGTTTTTTAAAATTAAATTGACTGTTTGATATTAAGGAAACACAATTATTAATTTACCTATAAGTATATATAGGTATACGTTTTAATAATAAAATAATTGATTTCGTATAGATATTTTAAATTTAAACGATAACAATTCTATCACGTTTTCGAGTAAGTACCAGCCAAAATGTTGTTATGGCAATAAATGTTTATGGTACATAAATAATTCATGCGCAGTAAAATTATACTGCACATACATGGAAATATTATAGAGTAAACATAATTTTTAATTACACTTACAAGAAACAATATAGGTAGTAAAAAACATTGCCTATAAAGGTATATAATATAAGCTAACTACCTATGTATGGTATAATACAATTTATTTCATTGGTAATGAGTGCAACATCATAAAGTTTATATCCAACAAATCGTTATTTTGTATTGTTACACGTATACCTATTATTAGATGGTCGCAATATATTCTCTTCGGAGCAATTATTAAATTTTTGCCCCGGAGAATAATCAATTAAACACGATACAGCATTTACGTGTACACCAACCAATTGAAACGACTCCATAAAACTATCGAATGTCCTAATGGTTCGTGTCGCCCGGGATGTCTGAGGTATATTGTACTCGACAAACACGAACGGGAATGGCATTTATTGTGAATTAAATGTACTCCGCGAAATTGAAACGCACCTTATAAGGTATAATGGACGAGAATACTGTATTAAATACTGAATAAAAATTCTCGGTGAACATTATTTTGTAATTATAAAATATTTTAAATAATATGTTTCTGGAAGATATATTACATGGTAATAATAATAGGTTAGATTTTATGTATTTGCATTACTATATATATATATTATACTTCACGGGATAAACCAGTTTTCACTAATGAATTTCTTTCAAAAACATAGCTACACACTGCAGTACTTAAATACCATTGCTAGTTTTTTTTTTTGTAAATATATTTGTAAACATTTATCACATGATTGACATTAACGATTTAAAAGTAATTCAACATTAGTGTTAAATGAAATAATATAATTTTAAAATATTATTCTTTTGTATTTTGAATAAAATTTCAACTATTTATTTTTCGTGCAATATTTTCAATGATCTTTTTTCATGATATCACTTCAATTATTTATAAAAATATTATTATATATGATACAGTATATAATATCTAAAGATACATTCAGTTTTTAATTTTCCGTCAAATGCCAAGTATCATATCTATAAATGTATAAATGCAGTCCTTTTTAAATATTATTAGATAGAAACTTATATCATATATATAAGTATATAACATATATTATATAAAGGTCTTAAGGATATCATTTGTAAATATTTGAGATGGAAATTGAATTGAGTTTAACATAAAAACATAAATATTGACATTATAAGGTTATAACTGTCTGTAAGCTTTTACTTGCTCGTGAAAAGGTATATTCAATAAAAAAAAAACTTCCGCGAATAAAATAATATTAAAAACACAATAATTATCTGATTGTAAAAGTCGGATTCGCAAAGACTTACTCACACACACGCTCGCGCATTTATACTATAGTACCTATCTATAATTTGATTGATAAATTGGATTTTGTAATGCTCGTTTCATTATAATATTGCCCACTGCAGTCACTATAATAATATACACTATTGCAGGCGGGTACGTTGGTGATTTACAAAATGCGAAGTATACAAATAAAAATAGCGGTTTACTGTTGTTTATCCGGTGGCATACACATTTGGTTCGTGCCGTATTCAAAAGCCTGTATAATGGGAGGTGCGGGAATTCCCTCTGTTCGTCCTCATACAAGCGGTGTATACTGCACGGGGACGGGGTATAGGCGGTTGGAGTGAGTGAGCCGCACACTAAATTGAAAATAACGCCGTAAAAATTAAGCCCTGGCCACAAATTCGGTGGAAGCCACACGGGTTTCATTTCATTGAGTGTATACGTATATACACGCGAACACAATAATGGCGGGGGAGGGGAGAAAGATCCGAGAGAAACATTTGCATAAATGGTTTTTCACGACCCCCGGTCCCGTTGGTTGTTTAACTGCTATACATAATATAATACGGGCGTTTTTTTGCGAATCAAATAAATTCAAGAACTTAACTTTTATAGAGTTTTTTTTTTTTTTTTCTGCGCCTTGAAGGGTGCAAAAATAGATTTAAAAGAGAGATATATACAACGCGAGTCCACGTCGTTAATGGTATTCTTCGTGACAAACGTATCCTGCTTTGATTGTGCACTTATCCCTAGACCACCCTCGAACCGTCTTTAGGCGTTTTATTAAGGAGAGCTTAACTTGTCCAAGGTAAATATCCACTCCCTGGTTTGGTGTTCCATCATCGGTGGCGGGTATACATTTTTAATGACGACAGTGGAACCTGATCTGAAAGTGAAATCGTTTCTCGGCACTTGTCTTTTGTTTGTCAAACGGGTCGATACAGTGTCGTTTTCGAACAAGCACTGCAGTATATACTATAGGTATATCGTATGTATGTATGTATATATATATAATAATATATGCATTATATACTCTTTGGGGGGCGAATCAGTTTTTTTTTCTCTGCGACAATGTCGCGCTGCAAAGGTTTCGATATATGACGATATGCATATTTTGTCAAACTGTCTGCTTTCCATTGAGTAAACGTTGAATAAATATACAGTGAAATTTAATATTTTCAGTTTATAGTTGGATGTCGTATTTTATAAGAATTTAAAAAAAATGATAAATAACGTAATTATAATAATATATAATATGTACTTATATATAGCCTTACTGTACTGTACCTATATTAATTGTGATAATATTACCATAGAAAATAAATTACACAACATAATATTGTAGTGGTTGTTGTACATAATATCAATGACTATTATAGTCTGACAATAGATTATATACCGGGTGATTCTTTTATCAAACAACACTCATTGGTTCAAAAACTGTACATTTTTTTGAAAATATTTTTTTACATAGTTTCAAGTCGCTTATAAAACAACGTTTTTATTATAAAATTATATTTTTAAATATTTTTTATCCTTATAACTTTTTTACTTTTTTGAATGACAACATAGGATTTTAGTTTTGTATTCCAAAGCAGAATATTTTTTTTAGTATTTTGATGCATGAAAATCGAATTTGGGGTGAGTAGTTTATGAGTTATAAATATTCAAAGTTTTGATGAGTGGAGAAGTGGACAAACATTTCGCTGGGTAACTAACCCCCCACCACTCCACTCCACCCATCTAAACTTTAAATACTTATAACTCATAAACTACTCTATAGGTGCGTAGGTAGTAGATTATATATTATTATATTGACATGTTTTCGAAATAAGTAAAATACTTACGAAAAACCCACCCGCGATAATTATTTTGACGTAGGGTTATATTATTATCTGGATGAGAAACGTTCTCGTTTGTATTAGTATTTCTGTCTTCTCTGCTATAGAAATAAAAACAAAAACGTAGTTTATAAACTGTATACGTCAACTGAATAGGACCATACTATACACATATAATATACAGACATAAACGCAATTACATTTTTTCTGCGTTAAAAGTTTCAGTTTAGAACCGCTGACATTTATGACGTTTTTGTTTTTCGTGAACCTAAACTTATGAAATTAATTTGTTGACATCTATCCTATTAAAAATAAAAGCAAGTTGTACACAACAACGGCTAAGTTTGAAACTTTTAAAGAACTTTTGAATCTGATATTACAGCGCGATCGGGAGACACATCGCGAAACAGCTTTAACGCGGTGAAAACGTTTTGCTTTAATTAATCCTGATACAATAACCACGTGATGGTGTTGTATTATTTCATTATCCGTCTTTCATGATAATATAGGTAATATTATTATAGTCACAGGATACGGACGTTAAAACGTGCGTCTGAAATGTCTAAGACCGTAAAAAATCTAAATTTATAGATTTCAGCGAACGCAAGACGATATTATAATTTAGTAGATAAGTGTACTGTATCCTATTCGCTGCTCAATATTTATATAACATAATATCAGGTTGACCGCCATGAGCCCCTTTTTGGGTTCTCACTACGCCACGGGGCTTTTACATAGGTTTACTTGGAAACAGTTTTGACGATTTAAACAAAAATGTATAAAAAAAAAAACTAATAATGATATCTGCAAGCTTGTTATACTATCAGAAAGTGGCAACACTGTACATTTTAAATCCTACTAGAGAATACTGATTATTGTGACTCTTAACGAGCTCTCGCTGAAAATCGATTTCAATTTTCAAATTGTCAGTCCTAGTAATATTTTTGAGAACCCAAATAGATTCTCAAAATCGATTTTAAGTAGCTTGAAACCAACCCGTGCCGGTCAACCTGATATATAACCAAAGAATAATCGCGGTGAGTTTGCTGGTATATCATATTGATATTATAATATATTATATATAGTTATGTACTATTATGAGTGTGTGTGTGTGCGATCGTAAAACACCTCCAACGCGGTGAAAACGTTTTGCTTTAATTAATCCTGATACAATAACCGCGTGATGGTGTCGTATTATTACATTATCCGTCTAAATACGACAAAATAATAGGTATATAGGTAATGTATGCCACCTAATATAATACCAGGATACGGATGTTAAAACGCGTCCGAAATGTCTGAACCGGGAAAAATCTAAATTCATAGATTTCCGCGAACGCAAGACAATATCATAATAATTTAGCAAGTTGTGTCCAATTCGCCGTTCAATATTAATTATACAACATATATAACTAAAGCCTATGGTATATAGGTATATCATATTGATTATATATAATATATAGTTATGTACTATTTTGTGTGTGTGTGTGTGTGTAACTGCATAACTGCGACCGAGTTCAAGACTTACACTGATATTTGGTAGTCGTACAAGCTTTGCAGGCGAATCGCGTTTGCCAAACGACAGTCACGCGGTCGGCCGCTACCACCGCCGCCGCCGCGTTGTTCCCGAGCCAAAGGTTATACGGACAATCAGAGGCGACGACGGACGAATTCCTGCGGGGCCGTTGCCAGGGTATTCTCGCCGCCGCCGCCGCCGTGTAGGTCGGACAAAATGCTTAACCGTTTTACAAATAGAATCCGATCGTGTACCGATATATTTTTGGCACTCGCGAAAACTACTACTCCGTACATGCCGCCGCCGCCGCCGAAGCAGCGTATGATATATACATAGGTAGGTATAATATATTATAATATATGTGTTTATACGGAACGATTTTATACGAACCGTCGGTCATTAACTAGTTAACGATTTTCGTGTTCGTAAAAAAAAAAACAAATTTTTTTGAAGTAGGTTATTATAATATATAATGCGGCGTGAAAACAACAGTGTTTTTGGGCCAAACATCGGAGGGATCCAACGGAAGAGTTTGTTCTGAATTTTTAATTCAAACTGTTGTGTGAAATAATAGATATATAGCCAAACACAATAATTGATCGTCGTGCAGAAAAATCAGACTACATTAAATTTTACAATATTATACATATTATATTATATGCTGTTTATTGTATAATATTTATATGCGGGAAATAATATTGTGTGACTGTCATAATATTATAATAATATGATTTGAATGAGACGTAGGTATCTAACTAAAAATACGAATATTCTAATTTATAATAACCGTCCATGGCAAATTATTGTCGAACGCGTTCAACGTTGTTAACGAAAAAACAACAATTCGGTGTCGTAGGAGAATACAGTGCAGCACTGCGGCAGTGTTATATAATAAAAAAAATAGGTGCTGAGGGGGTGAGTGGGTTTAGCAGGGAAACGAATAAATAAGATGGGCAGACTTTGCAGTATAGGCCGAAACAAAAAGTGTGCATACATATATAATATTATGTATATTATACAGAGGCACATTTAAAAATAATCCGCAGGTCGTTACACGCGGTGAAGGTGGTCCGAGGATTATTAAAAAAATAACCCCCGCGGTAAAAACAGAGGAAAAACCCTATCGTGACAAAAACTGTATAAAAGTTTTTTTTTTTTTTTTACTTGTTTGAAACGCTGCAGCCGCCATCTTGAAGGTGTTTCATAACAGTTACATAAACCACGTTCAACTTTTGTAAAACCACCGCTTGCCGCCGTCCCGAGCACGAACCCTCCCCACACACCCCGTGTGGATTTCGGCAAAGAAATAATAATAATATAATAATGTATATTAAATATATAAAACAACTTTTGGGGCGAACACGCGGTGAAGGTATACACCGCAACGGTGGCGGCGCCGACGCCTCCGGTGTCGGTGCAGAGGAGAAGGGGAAGGGTCTTATTTGTATGTAAATGCGTTAGATTTTTATACACCAGAAGAACTGCAGAAAAGGACTTTTGGGATTGAAAGTTAAACAAAAGCACGCCGGAGCGTAAAATGGTTTTTGGCGGTGGTGAATAAAAAAAAAATAATAATAATAATGATATTAATAATAAGAACACGTGAATTCCACGAAAACGTATACAAATTAAATTTTTTTCCGGCCACAAATTATACGTTTTTAAATATTTTATCCATTACAAGCTCCCGCCGTGATCGACAGGTGTGGATAAGTCACAACGGCCATGTTCGTTAAAAATTGGGTACAAAATCGTTGCAAACTTGCCGATTTATATATTCTTCCACATCATCGTTTTCGTTTCGTGCGTAAGACTATTATTATTATTATTATTACGTTGTGCCGTTTTATTATGTTGCACGCAGTCGTGTCAGTACGACAATTTTACAAGTCTGCGCCGTATATTATCTATATTTACATAACATGTTCGAACAAGAGATGTCAGATGATGATAATAAAAAATAAATAAAATAAAAAAAAAATAATAAAGAAATATATTGTTTATGGACATTGTGACGTGGCTTCAACCGGCCTCAAGTTTTCCTAAAGGTCATTTCGCTGCAAGACATTTCACCTATAGGTACGCGTATCTTTTGAAGTTCACCCGATATGTTTATCAATTCATGACGGTAAATAATATTATAATATTATATTATGCATATAAAATGGCATGTAGGTATACTTTTTGCACATGAACTGCGCAAACTTTGACCGAACATGTTTTGCTCGAGTTTGCTCGGAGTTTTTATTCATTATAATATACCATTAATTAAATTAATTCGTAAACTTACTCGGTGGTCTTAATCCAAATAAATATGATAATTCCAACGTTTTGATAATTATTCATTTCGAGTGTACGGCGCGAAGGTTCGACCAAATAGAACTTTGCTGAACGCGCAATAATTATGGGTACACATTACATTATTACCTACCTATTATCTGCAGCAATCGAAACCGAAGGCCTTACAGGAGTGGAAAAATTGTTAAAGGAAAGAATGTATATTCGTGCTAAACGCACGGTTTTTATCTGATCTCTATGTCCATTTTGAGCATGCGTGCATCTCTATTCACCCTCGTGTAGTTCCAAAGTCTGCGGAGCGTCATCGTGAATTTATGACTTCGGTCGGTCGGACATGTACAATTCTTGCGGAGGTTCCTGTTGTAAATTCTTTTGTTTTCCCACTCGTATAAAAAGCCGGTTGTCTCGGCTAAAAAAATATAATATAAATCGTTTTTTGACAACTCAACACGGTCATTTTTTGATGTACAATATTATTGTATTTCGTGCGTCCGCCAATGTTTTCATCCGACTACGTCATCGCTATGCGGCTCGTATAGGTATTATTATATTATGTTGGACGACGTTTCGCGAATATTGTCTTGTGCCATTCATTTATGTTATGTTATAGTGTATAGTACATATACCTACAGACCGTGTACAGTCGCATAATTTTTATTTTTTTTTTTCGTTTTATCGAATTGAATACCGTTCTAGTTATTATTATTATTATTATTATTATTATTATTATTATTACTGCAAACTGGTTTTGTATATCATCCATTAATCTTTGAAATATTAAATATTAATTTAAAAAAATAAAAAAACTTGTATTCTACGTGGACACGCGTTTATGTGTGTATAATCGTTATGAAAACCCAGACACAGTAATAATAATAATAATAATAATAAAAAAACATTGAATGTACAACGTCAATAAAAAAATAAATAAATAATGTTCGGTTTTAAAACGCCGACTTCCTAAAGACCTAAAGTATAAAACCCAGACGCCGTACGCGTACCTATATTATATTGTATTGTATATAATAAGGATAAAAATATGTATATAACGTCTATACGGAAATGAATAGACTATTATTATTATTATCGTGTTTACAATTGATTTTCAAACTGCAGACCGCGTTCAACGGACTGATTATAATAATAAATACTAATTGTAATATTTTTCTTATTCCATAACTCATGTATGGTACACACATATATTATTATTATTATTATTATTTTTTTTTTTTTGTAGCTATTGTAAGACTTCTGTATTTATAATGGTGCAGGCTCGGTATGATAATATGTGCTCAATGCTAATTTATTTTGAAAAAAAAAATCAAATGACTTATCGTATGTCTCTAGGGAAATCGTGTAGTACAATGCATATAATAATACATAGGTAATACGTTATTTAGTAGGTACATACATATATTTTATTGGTGGTATAGCTATAGTGTGTACCTATATGGTTAATGTATAAATATATATTATACAGCGATTTGAATAAACGGACACGTGTAGAAAATATTATTATGAATGAGAACTGCAGCAATGAGTAATACTTATTGTGGGTGTGTATTATAGTTATGCATTTGTATACTTATAGAGCTAGTGGTATTAAATTATTTTGAATTTACCTCAAAGGCTTATTTCTCATGATAATATTATACATCTTCCAGTTTGGAAAAAATGTTGTTTGATTTTTCTATACAGCTATATACTACCTGTAGATTGATAGTATAATATGATGATATAATTAGGTATGAGTACATGTAATTACATACAGGGTGGTTTCTCTTATCATAAATCATATATTATTTTACGATTTCAAATTTATTTTTTATCTTTTGATGGCATAAATTATATATGGGGGGGGAGGGATATACGTTATATTACTTCTAGTTTCTACTGTGATTTCCTGATATTATTATAACGTTATTGGCTTTGGTTCGTTACACTCGTGTCGTGAACAAAGAACATCGTGCTCTTAATTATTTGGCCCGGGAAAATTATATGCATATTATATATTTAATATTATATAATAGTATGTATAATTTATGTAGGAGTCGGCCGATGAACTCGAAACCCGGTGGCGGTGGCTTTTCCTTCCGTCTTCTTTTTTTTCGGATGTTTTAATTGCGCCACTGCCGACATCACCACCGCCGCGGCGTCCTCCCCAACCCTCCCCAACCCAACCCCCTACACTTCGACTCGCACTCAGCGGACCCGGTTGAATATTAATTGCGACCACCCCGTGTCAAAAAGATGGTCCGAAACAAACACCGTCGCCGCGCGAGAGAGGATAAAACGTTTTAATATTCATTGACCACTATATACACGTATAACGTATATACATACTATAATGCATCCGCGACCGGACACACAGCGAGCAGAATCCGTAAGTGGAAACAGTAGTTTTTTTTTTTCTGTGCACCGACTTTGATACGGGTCCCATTTACATATATACGCGCGTCGTATATATACAATATATGTACATATATTATAAATAGGTAGAATCATATATAATATATATATATATATATATTCCACTACCCGGTGTGCAGCGACGGTAGCTGCTTCAGGGCCGGAGGTATAATAGCTACTGCAGTTATATTATTATTATTATTATTATTACTATTATTATTAGTGCCGAGTCAACTGAACGCAATCGGGTGGTGTGTGTGTGTGAGAGTGCGAAAGCACTCGTACGGTGTGGGATGAGACAAAATGTTAAGAATTATTGTGATTGCATTGGTTATATTTATCATTACAGCCACTATACTTCTATAGTTTAAACTTTAAGATATTTTGAATTATACAAAATTACAGCCAGGTATGGTATATGGGCTCAGATAGCGCTTGAGATTCGGGGGGGGGGGCTGAAGCACGAACTATTATATAATATTAAATACGCTTAAACATAAATTTAGGACATTTTATAGGAAGGCTATTGAAATTCTGGGGGTGATGGCTTAACCCTTAAAGCCCTATTTGCGCCAATGGGTAACACATAAACCAAAATTTTGATCACTTTTCATTTTTTCTTACTAATTTATTTCACGATAAACTATAGCGTATCGGTTTTTAATTTGTTAATATGTATAATGAAAAAAAAGAACAATGTTATTTAAATCACTTTATCAATTTTATTAATAAAAATATTTGTATATTGAAAATAATACATTATTGATAGGCATTTATTGTATTATAATACAATTTTCAGATGTTTAATATTACCTAAGAGCGCGGCAATAGCTAAGCCAAAAATACTTAAAAGAAATAAATTGGGTGTGCAATATTCTAAAATTTGCTTAGCACATCATACATGGTATAGGTGGCTAGAACTTGTGTAAAAATATAATATACTATTGTCATTTTGCCTCTCGTACTGGATCTCAACCACCACAGATGGTATTACATAATATAGTAGGTTCGCTGTCGTGGTCGGTCCGATATTAATAATTAATAATAATCGTATAGATTCCAATGTACATATTATATTGCTATATTTAATATATATAGACTGCAAGTCCTACCAAGCCCTAAAATTAAGATATTTTGCTACTGTACACCTAATTTCACACCAAAATATTTAAAAAATAATGAACATAGACTTAGTAGAGCACATGCCACATATAACTTAATTGCATAATTGTTTTTGTTATTCATTATTAATAAGTTATAATAAATACAATATAAGACAATCTTCTATACATTTATTGATACCTATATGGCTATATGACTGAACATTTTAAAATTAAAAACGAAATAGCTTGGGTTAATATACTTATTATATTATTACAAGCCACCCAGAATATGGAGTAGTCGGTATTACTTTTAGTGTTAATGATTTTAAACGAATACAATAAGCTAATTAGTAATTTTCAATTTTCAATAATCAATATTGAACATTAATCAAATAGAAATGTACAAAAGCCAAAAATGAGTACTGCATACATTTAAATTTGCTACTGCACATTAAATATTAGATACTGCAGGTCCTGAGTCCTACACTCATCGGGACGTTTCTTATTTTGCGAAAGTGTCTGATGCGGCGTGGTGACGGTTAATGGGTCACGAAAAAAAAAAAAAAAAAAAACTATATCCATATGACTATATATTATATTATTATACGATAGTCTCACGTTACAGGTTGTATTTGCCATGTATTATTTGATATAGGTAATAATACAACTGTGTGATATAGTGTGAAACAAGGTCTGATCGTAATATGGACCGATACATATAGATATAATAATTGTTTTCTGAATGAGTTTAAAATTTTTTAAAACTAGATTTTAGTACGATCCGTACGATGGTCAACGGATACAAACAAGAGATGTCAAATTTGGGATCTAATAAATATATAAAATCACCTTAGGTCTTATGTCTCTCAATATTGCACCCCGGGTGGTATTATTTGTTCGTTTTTCAACCATGGTTGAAACAATTATACGTGCGCTGCTGTGTATATATATAGGTACCAATACGTTGGCAAGCGTTTGTCGTAAATCACACGATGAAAGTGTGGGAAAATATTATTGAAAGTAGATTAAGCATAGTAGTGAAGCACTGCGTCCATAGCATAATTTATATAATATCAGTTGTATACATGCACCATATGTACTGCAGTGCATTATATTCGCAGCACCGTATAACCTGTTTGATGTTCCTCGTTAAAGATCTACATTGGAGACAATTTTATTTTGTGTGACGCTGTAAAAGAAAAAATATGTTTAAGAGAATTTTTAAATAAAAAAAGATTTGACTCAGAACCTTCCATGGTGGTGAAAACTGCAGTGTTACGTCGATATAACATTTAAATATTGGAATGAGGAAATGCCTTAAAATATAAATTCATAATAACTTAAGTATTAAATTGTGAAGAAACCCAAATAGAATCGATAAAATAATAACATTTGAGTATAATTAATGAGAGATATAGGTAAATGTTTAAATTTAATTTTAATCTTGGACAAATATGAACCGATAAATGAATCAATCTCTAGTGTATAGGTACATTAATATATACATGGTGATTCACTAAGTATGCTCGCCCCAATTTTTCTTTTACCTAATAATAAAATTATTCAAATTCTGATTTTGGAATTCTTAAATATAGGTAAAATAATAATATAACAATATATACTCAAAGACCATTTTTTGAATTTCTTGAATTTCTTCGTAGTACTTAAGGAGTGCCTTATGGCAACTGTAACTTCTGTTTTTCAAATGAGAACCCTCCCTTTTTTACTGTAATTTATTTACTAGATAATTTTTTTGAAAATGTTGACTATCAGAATCAAAATTCAGACAAGCAGTTTTTGAGTTCTTTAACTTCGTGTACTAAGGATAAAAGTTAAATGATATTGTAAGATTTGGGGGCTATATGGTGATTTAAAAATGTTGGTTATTAATATTAATTTATCAACATTAATAATTTTTAAAAATGGGCCAAGTATAATAAATACTAGATCCAATTCTATGCATCTGTTTTATATATTTGTAAAACCACTCTTAAGGACTATTATCCTTAGAATAAACATTTTAATATCCGATCGATTACTCGTCGGAATTTAGAACTATAGATACATCAAAATACTCAAAAAATATATCCACTAAATAATTTATAGTAAAAAAGAGGGGAGGCTCTCATTTAAAAAACAGAAGTTTGTTCAATTGTATCGCCATAAGTCCTATTAAAAAGTACAAAAAAAAAAATCAAGAATTAGAAAAAAAGGTCTTTGAGTATATTTTAGCTGTATTTATGTTATATTACATTCTGCACCACTATATTCATAGTAAAATGATGCAAGTAGTTAAAATGTATATATGTTATATGCGCTTTAGATGATTTGCATTTAACAGAATTTATCAAATTTAGTAGATTTTGACTTATTGTTTGTATTATTATGTTTAAACTCAAACAGATGGTAGGTATAAGATATGTTAAGTTATCCAAAAAAAACACATTGTTATAAGTACATTCACAGGTTGTTCTTATACAAATATAACTATTATTATTACTATCTTTCTTATTTTAATTAATTCCAAATAATTAAAGCAATTATCAGAACACAAAACAATAAATGCTACTCAGCTAGTGCCTACTTATGACTGTATTATTATTATATTAGAGTTAATATTATACAGTATACATATTATATTTCACATTATTAATAAAATATTTTTTTTTTATTTTTCAACTTCCTGCGTGAACAGGTATCCTGGTATCAGATTTTAAATGCCGAAATAAAAATTGTAATAACTGCATTCTTATATTAATAATTAATACTATATTGCAATATTATAAAAGCGTTATATCTTAAACCGAAAACTTAAAAAAGCAGTTAACATCACTATGTGAAGCTTTTTGTGAGTAGTGAGTACATTAAAAAAATATATATACATACGACGTTCTGATGTTTGAATAAACAAGATCAAGTGTAACACGACCGATCAATAAAACCGAGTGGTGCGATTTATTGTTTCAATTAAATGTGTCGGTATATAGTTAGTGTTTTAGCTTGTCGTAGATAGGTTTTAAATGGCTTTGGCACCGAAACCAAACAGAATAATACTCTTAATTAACTACTGTCCCCGTCTCCGTTGCTGACTTTGAAATTGTAATTCACATCTAACATTTTAAATTTTATATAATATATTATGCACGGAGGACATTATTGTCTACTGACCTAACCGGTATACAGTTATAAAGAAAAATAATCTAATATACATATAATATATTATTATACTTGTATAATGTTACAGGTGTGTTGAATCTAACAATTTTAAAACGGATGGAACTAGAAATCTTTTGATGCAGAAACCTAGAAAAGCATGAAGCAATAGGCTAAAGTTAATCTATTATTTACAAATTATTCAAAAATGTTCTATTTTTTATCTATTTTTTTTATTTAAATATATTTAAAATAAAATTAAGTAAGTACCTATACTCCTCGAGCGTGCTAAATTCCCGTTTTCTACATGAATATTTTATTTTATTTTCTAATTAATCTTTTGATCAGTGAACTACTACAGTACTTTAAAATGAAATTTACAATTTATGCCAAATTAATGGTATGTATTTACGTAACAATATGTATCTTAAACTTACGGAGTATAAAAACATAAATCTATAAGTGGGTTTGTATATTTTAATATACCTATTTTCAGTTTAATAATAACGATATAGAAACAACTGAATGATAAATATTTTTTTTTCAATATATTGAGTATTGAGTTATGAAAAACTTGTGGTTATTTTCATACAATACTATATTGGTATATTTTTAAATACTGTCTATTATGAATTAAAAAATTTACCATTTTACCGATATTGCTGCATATATTGGTAACCATAGTAACGAATTGTTAGGACAGCAGGACAGAATGACACAACAAGGATTTAAGGACATAGAGAATCTATAGAATCTATAATATACATATGTAATATAGAAATCAAACAAACATTGGTATATACTTAAAATAGCTAAATAGTAAATACTATTAGGTACAACTAAATATATTTATTTATTTATACCCAATCTTCTATAGAAGTGGTATAGAAGTCAACAACCTTTGCTTTTGTCTACACAATATTTTGACTATTTAATTTACATATATAGGTAATCACACATTAATTCATATATTATATTATTCATATTTAATAATTTATTATAATTATGCTTAATTATTTTTGTATAAACTAATAAACCATAAAGTATTTAACAGCTGCTCTATATGTAGACCATTATATACGTATTCTATCATAGTTTACCTCCTTATGTGCTCCTATAATTGTTTAGCCATCTGAGAGTAGAAAAAGATCATTTAGCTGTAGTTGCTGTCTTGATAGCTCAATGGCTGTTGTAATAGAGAACATTTTTCTTCATCACATATTAGGTATTAATGTATTATACTAAATTATGTACATCTAAATTTAAGTGCATTATTTTAATAGAGTTGATTAAAACAGAAAATATTCAATATTAAGTGAAAAAAGTTTACTTAATACTTCTTAAAGATAAGTATTGGATATATTATAGGTCTATATAATATCGAAATTGCAACTAATACAAAATAACAGATTTATAAATAGGTAAAACATTTTTTTTTCTCACATTTATTTTTATTGTATTACCTATACATGCATAATGTTTTACATCTTACATACGTGTGTTTTTTACAAATATATGATTTTTATTTACAATTTACTATAATATATATACATATAATATAGGTAATACTCATTATTATATTAAGTAGTTTTTAAATTTTATGTTGTGAATCTGGTCTTTGGATTCTTATATTAAAATTATTACGATTTACGATGTATTTACACGCAATAACATTATTTATCTATTTGCCTTATGAATCAAATAATATACCATTAAAATCTGTAGACATGAACAGTGCACGTCATCTCGTTATGAAAACAGTACAAAGGCACACGCCACACATCTACCTATTCGTGCACCGACTTAAATGATTAACCCGACCATGGTAGTGTATATATATAGGTACGACTATAGGTCGAGTACTAACAGATACGTCATTGGTATGGTCTTCTGTTTCTCACTTCCGGTCGCAATCGTTTCGACGGCGGTGTCGGTGTGATCACGACGACGGCAATTTCTGCAAAATCGACAGTGTCTTGCCGGACACGTTTCCGTTAAATGTGTGATTCTGAGTTCAATTGTTGTCGTCGCCACCTCCGTGAACCTCAGACAGACGATTTTCCTGACAGTTTCCTTGGTCTGCCACAAACAGACCCTACCACAAGTGGTGCACTCGAAGTCTCTACGAAGTCGTAGTCGTTGTCCTCCAACACGTGCTTGCGAGGACCGTGCGATGTCCAAACGTGCGGCGAAAGGGGCACACGACTATTCGAAAGTCTGAAGGATTCTCGCTACTTATTAGGCCTGTGGTGTGGCATACAACCCGAAGGTCATAACGATTTGTTACACGTCCTTAGGCCCGAGAGCATCGGCTATCAACCGTTCTACAGGCGCGTCGGAGATCCTGGACTATACATATAAGTATTGAATATTGAATGAATATACAATGTTTGTTATTGTTAATAATCATTTAAAGTTGGGGAGCAGTGTAGAACTATAGAAAATACTATGTGGTATTTTCCTACTGTTCCATTTAGTTTTTGTGCAGTAACCAAGTACTTATCTACCTATCTACTTAAAATATTTAGGTGATTTATTTTCCATAACACAATAATCGTCTGAAACATTGAATGAATGTAATTACATTTAAAAAATCATACTCTGTAAATTTACCTACAGTAAATTAAATAATATACTATTATTCATCCAAATATCACTTATTAGTATTATTTCACGAACACATTGAAAACGTCTATCATTTAGATATAACCAATAAATTATTATAATTTATGACGTTTACTCTTGTTATCGCGTTGCACTAGGTACATAATTATAAATAATCGCGGTTTACTTCAAATCTCAATACGTTTCAGCACATTTCGGTAATGATTATTTTTTCATCGATCATATAGTTGGGTATAATTATTAAATGAAATTAAAAACGTTCTCTCGTAGGTATTCAGATTTGTCAGTGTTTCAACCAAAAAACAAATTATAAAACAATTTCGTGCGATGATGTTGGTCCGAACGTTGTTAGGTACTTCTAGTATACTATATTTATAGGTAAACAGCTATTATTTTATTTAGGTAGGTATACACTAAAATATACAGTTTGTACTGCAACAGTAGTAGTAGTAGTAGTCGATATATACGGTGTGTTCACTTGGCAGGTATGATAGCCCCGGGGTAAACGTCGACCATCGCACAGCGTCACGACGATAATATAATATACTTTAATGTTGCCTAATTATTCACGTACGCAGTAATAATAATATAATAATAACAACGTATATGGAAACGTTGACGTCTCGAAGCGATTGAAGAAGACGAAGAAAAGGAGTAGTAGGTAGGTACACATCATATACGCTGCACTCACGCGCAGACGAGCGCGTTTAAAGCCGTTTAAGTTAATAACCGTTTATATAATATTATATTATTACATATATATATATATAGGTACTGACATGTAGAGCGTGCAGTGTAGGTACGAGGGGTGGGGGAAGGCGAGAAAAGGAGGAAAGAGATTATTATTATTATTATTATATTCCAACGAGGTCGAGTCGTAAACGGGCCAGCAGTAAAACACTGCGCGACCGGGGCCCATTAAAATATCGGGTGTTATCATTTTATAAAACCCTACTTGTTTAATGTTTTTTATATATATATATATAGGTACGTAAAATGTCTGTGTGTGAGCGTGTGCTTGTGCGTTAATATATTATAATCGTTATTCTATTATATTATAAAGTGTGCGAGTCTGGCTGTAGAGTCCGCCGCCGCCGCCGCCGTGGAAAGAGGGAGCGAGGTGGAGATGATAATATTTTCTCCTTTTGAGAGCACTGCAACTATACGGCAGCGATTAATTTTTAAATGTGTAAAACACATAAGCTCGCGTGGTTTTACGACCACGGTCCGACATCGAACCTAAGATTATACACTGTAAGATCGGCTGTATACAGGTATAATACATATGGTACCTCCATAGGTACTTTGTCTGCGTGTTCGGCAGTGGCCCGACATACGCGTACACTTGCGCTACATCACACAGATCGGTCGGTATACCATTATAATAAACCTATAACGCGTCTTTTATACGCACAACGGTAAACGTCTATACAATTAATATACAATATTATCATACTGTTATAATATTATACGATAAATAGTTTTGATCAATGATCAATGGATGTGTACGGTGTCCAACGCCGCCGTGTCCTACGCGTAAATCCGGCAAGTCCGACGATTTCTATTCTGATCATGCTGTTCCGTCGCAATACGATGAGACGCGAAATACAAACTGTTTACAATGGCGAACATTCCGATTTTCTACAACGCCATTTTTTGTGCAGCATAAAGAATAAAATAACGAGTTTTCGAGACATTTTTTTGGTACAACTTACATGTGTGAGATTTAAATGTTTCGTAAAAGATCTCGATGTAAAATACCCGGTTATTTTCAAAACATTTCCTGGTACTGCTCTAGTTGACCCCCGCCAGGAAGGCAATTCTCCCGCCACTCAAGTTTAGTTGACGCCCGCCACTTACCTACATCTCTGGTATTTTTTATTTATTTTATTTTTTTTTTTTTATTTATTATTACCATATTTTTTATATATTTTTATTTTGATCGCTTGAATTGTTCTGGATAATCATAAATGTATAATTGTTGTCATACTTTTTAAAACACCCATTGGTCTCACGATATATGCCACCAAATACCCATTGCTGTGGCAGTATTCGACCAGCATTATTTTTGAGTCTAACAAATAAACTTTCGTCGATCTCGACAATAAATTTGTCGGAAATAAATTTTCTTTTTATTCAGATGACGACAACTGAATAACTGAGATAGGTTAGAGGTCAGGTGCTTGAGTACTTCATAATATTATATGCGGCACCCGCTGTTATACCTATCTTATATAATTCATTTTACTACACGGATTTTACCAGATATAGTTCTTAAAATATATAATTAGAGAATTTCACACAAATACCTAACGTATATGATTTCCTACCTTTTTTATCTGCACTCTGCAGTATATCAGTATATTATACATTATATAACATCAAAAATACAAGAGATGTGGCGAGCGTCAACTAAACTTGAGTGGCAGGGGAATTGCCTTCCTGGCGGGGGTCAACTAGACCAGTACCCATTTCCTTACATTCCGAATTATCTATTATACTGTTAGGAAATTATCGTTTTAACTCTGTTGGACAGTATTATTTTCCAATTTTATTGTGATAATATTTAAACGGCCTTTCGTACAAATTTAACAGTTTTACAGATTATATTTCAACACATACAATAGAGATAGGAAGTTATAATTTTAAATTGAATTAAATACAATATGTTAAAATAACAAAATTCTGTATTAATGTAATATTAATTTACTGTTGAATGATCATAAATAATATAAATATTAATAATAATAAATATCAAAATTAAAATTTGAATTCATTGGTGGAATATATATAAGGTACATAATGTAATTAGATTTACCTAACCAATTTAATTTTTTTTATAGCTTATTCTGAAGTATGCAAATCGTTATGCCATCGGATTTACTTAAGTTGCAATAAGTTTACTTTAATTTGATATTTTATAAGTTCTCGCTACTAACTTCACAACACTTGAAAGAACTAATAACATATAATGCATTATATCTACTTATTATATATATATATATATGGAATATATTTAACTTTCATTTTAGCCCCCACAGATATTTTTCATAAATTACTACCCCTAAGAACAACAGCCGTTACATCAAACAAATTTCCGAGAGCACTACTGCAGTAACCCACGATTAATATTTTCCGTATCACTGAATCTTACAGCGCGTGTTTCCAAAGAAAGTTGTTTATATATTACCACTATTTTCTCGTGAAAACTTAAGAAATTCAGTTCGCAGTACGAAGAAACAGTCTGCGTCGTATTGAATTAGAAAACACCAATGACGACGCCCCATCCCGCTGCAGAGAGTTTCATTAAATCGGCTTTAACGCGCTATATGTCGTATATATTATAATATTTATTATATACAAGACAACGGTGGAAATCGATAAGTACATGTTATTATAATACATAGTTATAGGCATTTTCGGTATATTATGCCTTAGTTATACTAAGACTATAGATTTCCGTCTTATAAAAATTAACTTGCGCGGTAGCTATTGTACAGCTATAGTATGCAATAGTATATTTTTTAGCATTGTGTGAATTGTATGTGTCTTTACCGGCTACCGTGCTACTCGTTTTTTATTTCGGAGAAATAGATTTATTTCTGTCGCGCGTGACGTGTAATAATATAATAGTCGATCAGCTGACGATCCGCATGAAAACGCGTACTTCATTTTATCTGCTCCGAATTCATATTTTGCGAGACCGTTCAACTACTGCTGCACCATTAAGGTAGTGACAAACGAAAAAAAAAAACCTCTAAATGGCTAATTTTTTTTATGTTCTCCGAGTCGTTAAGCAACTAATCTGACAGCAATAACAAAAACCTGGATCTCCTTATTCGTGAACGCTATACGCTTGTAGTACAATTTTTTTTTTCCCAACGTCGTTATCTGATTTGCGGAACGTACGTGCGACTGTTTGAACACTATATAGGTACAATACACTCAGTTTGGTCGTGTCAAACCTGATTTTTTAACTTGTGCCAAAATATTGATTGGAAAAAAACTACGAAATATAACATAGTTTCTGTCATTTTGAGACCCAGACAAGACCCATAACAATATATAAGGCCCACATGTACCTATATGTATATAATATTATATGTTTAACAACCAATCTCCGATCTCGATTGATATCGTATTTTTTTTCTAATCGAATTAACCGAGCTAGAATCGAGTATATATGTTTTTCGATTGTGTTCAATCGAATTTCACAAATGTAATCTGATAAAACTGTTTATACAAACTACCATAATTCATTTAGGTACCTATACATGATAATATATTACCGGACGTGGTAACCTCACCATATAGTCTATATGTACACGAAAATATAATGATCATACATATAGATATAGTTTTTATTCTTCATTCTCGCCTCATGCTGTTAACTCAAAATATATATCGAGTTGATCTGTTATTTAAAAATTGAAAGTGTCAGAACGATGTGATAACCTACGATTTTGGCATGATAATTTGATGACCATATTATAATATTTACATCGACTGCAGTATTTTATCCTCCTCAGCATTACGACTCATTAGATACCTTATATTGCGATACCTTTCGATCGATTTTCGCCTTGGATGATCACAAATACACCTGCTGACCTGCATTTCTTCAAAATCCTCATTAGCAGAGTTATTTCAAAAACGAAGATAAAAGCAAACTAACAATTTGCATATATAATCCACGGTTGCCGGCTGCTGGGCGGAATGTCGACTGTATATAATGTGCAGTAATATATACCAACCTACAACGACAATCACGTGTTGCTACTGTGGAGCTATACGAATGGAAAACACCATCCGATTTAGCAGACTTTATATTATGTACTTTGAGGTTGGAAGCATTGACGTCGTACTGATGCTTTGTTTCGGTAATGGCAAAAACAATACACCAATTTCAATGTAAACGTATTTCGATATAGGCTAATCTTTAAAAGCAGTTACATTTTTAACTATTTTTTTAATCAAATAGGTAGCGTGATAAATTTACTCCGACTTCCAAACACCGCTGCAGCGCGATCTCAGACATCGCACGGACATGATGGTCGTCACGAATCGTCCGCGCTCAAAACAGACGAAAAAGATCTGCTGTTATTGTTGTATTAAACAGATACGTATATTGTATTATATAATAATATGTAATATCGCATTGTATTATGCGATGCAACATCAGTCTCCTCTCCGAAGACGTATTACTATATGCAACGTGCAGACGGCGAGCGGCGTTCCATTATATATGATCCACCAAGAGCTTATAATATATACGCGGGGGTGCAATGCTCGGGGGATGACGGTTGCCGACGACGAGGGGTTGTCCGAGTCATTATTATTATTATCACTATACACATTGACACCCCGTCCCTATATTTTTAATAAACGCTCCGACTCCTCTCCCCCGCGCCCACACCGCCACGATTACTGTACGTACACAGTGTACGCGTGTATGATGTATAATAATATACGATCATCCCAGGCTGCAAATGTTCCGTCTGCCCCGGCTAAGTCCCGCGAGCGTCGATGTCAAGTAGCTTGCAGGGATAATGTGTCAGTGCGGAATATATATATATTATTAAATGTATATAAGCGAGAGCGCGCCGGGTGTAGCCGGTAGCCGGTAGGTATATATATGTATACATAATATATATATATATAAGTGTGGGTGTTTGTATTATGTATACGAAGTTGACTCTTATCTAACCCGCGTTCGATTGAATAACGTGGCGGGTAAGGGGTCAAAAGTCGTCGCGAATATATTATTATATTATATATATATATATATATAGTCTGGCGGCTTCCGAAAAGACCTTTGAGCGAGCGCGATTCGCGGTGGGCTACTCCAACAGCTCCTATTATTATAATATAAGTTATACGCACTTACTGCACCTATAAATATATAATGATATAATATACCGGTATAGAATATATATAGAATCGTACTACGTCATGTTTAATAATTCATTTTTCAACTAGGGGGACTTCAGCACATCTGAAAATTCAAATAACCTTTTTATATTTTCTTACACTCCTTAAATTTTATTCTGATATAGGTATGCCGTCACATATATCGTCTACTCAAAAACAACAGATATAACGTATATTATGTATTTATGTATGTACATATAATACAACAAATTAAATATAAACACAAATAAAGTACCAGTATTATTGGCTTCAATTAGGGTCACTACGTTATATTTACTATATTTTTATATATTGCATAAATTATTGTACAGGTACTGTTATATATTAAGAGTCGCGTTCACGATCCAACTATGGGAGTAATAATTGCAATAGGTAGGTACTGACGGTATATAATTATATTAACAAACAATTTTAAATAATAAAATGAATTTAAATTGAGTGTGCTGATCGGTACACACAGATTGGTGAAAAGTACAAGCACTGACCCGTCCTTATGTTCACTCAATATAGGGTGGCGGAATGATAGAAGCTGCATGGAGAATAATATTATTATGATACAAATCATACATAATGATAATTTTAATAATAAATAATAATATATAGGTTGGACATGAATGATGGATACCGTCACAAACACTAGGCTTGCAGAGTTCGCAAAGGGTACAATGTTAAACGTATGCATGATTAGATTATCAAATAGTAATTATGCTTAACTACATATTAAATAGTTATATACTTAGGTATCTACTAGTTTTCGAACGGATTAGAATGCAGAATTAATAAAATGTAAACTATATATAAAATAATTAGCTTACTGCTGAAATCTTTGCACTCTGATACAATACGAACGTTTAAAATTAAGTTCAAATTTTCAAAATTTCTGATAAATATCCGAAACTGCGATTTTAGTTATGTATAGTTGTAAGTTGTAACTCAAAATATATAATCCACAGAGACTTGAATCTTTTCACTGTTAGGTACGTATATAGATATTATTGGCATGATTATTTACTATACCTACGCCTAATCTTAAGCCATTTATTTATACCACTATAGCCTATTCACACAATTCTACGGTACTTACGTCGATATTGACTTTGAAGTTATAATAATATAATGTGTGATATTTTTCACAAAAAATGAATTCAATCTACCGAATTAAGACAATATTATATAGGTAATGATAATATAAACATAAAAATAGATGCTGATCAGCCTACACCTCCTTATCGTTCAAACCAGCTTTTTCGGTTGCGTAATGATTTAGATATGGTAGAATTACAATTTAACACTTTAATTACAGTGACCTACAGCTGACTCAATTATGAGGTGAGTACAAACAAAACCAACTATACAGCAGAGAGACTACCCTGGTTTTTTTTATTTAAATAAGTGCAAGACTATGCACGAATACAAGTAATATTTTAAGAATTTTAATTGCAGCTCGACAGTTGACAAATACAATTTTCAAGCACAAAAGTTCGTGTTTTATAAAGCAGAACATTATAGAGAATATTATATCATAGCGGGGAAACGAAGATAAAAAAAAAATAATTTAAAAAAAATATGAATTGCACCTCCGGTTTTGAAATATTTATTCGGTGTTCTTGGCTACAGCAGATGTTTCGCCATAACGTCTTGGACACTTCAGAAATTAAATCGTTTCACTGAATTAGTAATAATCATGCCGGGTCGGCTGTCTGACAATTTAATTACGTTAAGGTGACGCGCTTGTAACGCTTTTGCGTACCATTATAATATAATGCAGCAGTTACAACAACAACCCTTTTTCTATACCTCAATTACTCTCCTGGTTTTTGTACAATATAATGTATAGGTACACCTCTGCCCAGCCGATAAAGTCTTTAACAGATTGTGAACACGATCATGAATATTTCCGGCTGTCCGCCCAAAAATTATACTCGACTTGCATTGCCTGTATGACGAACGGTCATAACCATAACATGGGTACTATATATACGTGGCGTGTAATATACCTTACATGCACACACACACACACACACACACACACACAAACACAAACATCCTACAATAATAATAATTACAGTTTTAGTTTCGTTTAATATCATATCGCGTATCATGACGTCCACCGTGTACGTATTACATATTTTTATTATTATTATTATTATGAGTTTTATGCCTAGGTCCGCGCGAGCACGAGTCGGTCATTATCATATTGTTATTGTATATTGTATGTTGCATATTATATAATAATAGCTAAGTTTACAATGTGCGACAACCGGCAATTATACTATAATATTAATATGGTAATATTTTTGTTGCGACAAGCAATTAACGGAAACACGCTTGACGGCCGCTACACGTGCACCGATAATACGAAAAACGTACAACTCGGAGACGGATCCGTCAAATTGTAAAAAATGTACATACAAAATATTATAGTTTCAGAAGTCGCGAGACCACCACCGCTATACCACACCGGTGCGGGTAGGCGTAAACTCCATGTCACAGGTATAACGGACTTGCGTTTTTTTCCCGTCTCGTAGTATATGTATATAGCTACACGTTTATATATGTATGTATACAATTCAACAATTGGAACCTTTGTATTATTAACGGCATTATTTGTATTAAACGAATTTAACCTTTTCATTGTATACCTACGGTATTATTAGGGCGAAAAAAAGTACAACGTTTTTTTAGACAAACTAAAATTTTACGACAACGAATTCATATCTCGAATCTCGGTGGAAAACTTTTCGGCGATACATTTATTTGTTATATAATAATTGATGTAAATGAAGAACTTTTTGAGCGTATATACGAATTCGCCGTCGTACAGATGATAAATTCTTAATTAAATTAAGTTATAAACCGGGATTAAGTTTAAATTGTATTAAACAATATCTAATATTCATCAGTTTAATTTTGATATTATTTTAACATTTAAGTATATATAGCCATAATACACTCGAATATATTAATATACCATGTTATACCAATATAACATCGCGAATTCATGAATAAAGTTCAATTCGATAAAACAATAAGCAGTTGAACTGTTTGAGAAGAAATAATATAAGTCCAAGTTATATTATTAGATATTTAAATATTTTACAATTGGTAATATAATGTATTAGGTCGATATGGTTGACCTCTTATGTAAAATGTTGGAATAGCTATATAGTTTGAGTAATTCTCATAAAATGTAAGGGTACTCTTGATTACAGATTCCTGAAAAAAAATGTTTTATAACTATAATGTAAAATACTTTTAAAATACCTATATAACGTTACAATGCGATCAACTAAACATGGTAATTTCGATTAATATGATATTTAAGACCCATTAAATAATGATGATTTTGTCTTTTAAAAATTCATATCACCTATATAATTGTATTATTATTTTTACCAAGTATATCTAATTAAGGTTAATGTGGGCGACGAGTGTATAATATAATATGTTCTATATACTTTAATATAATAATTTTAATCAACAGAATGTGATTAGCATCATTGCGTAATATTTTCTTTTGTCGGTACACCGGCCGCGTACATATCACTTTATGATATATATATGGATTTAATTACTCCAGGAAAGGAAATTTCGTAGATAAAAAGAAGTCGGAATATATTAATATTATTATCCACACATTCTGTTTATGTGATATTATAACTGTTATAAATGTTCTACTATAGCTATATTTTTATTGATTTCAAAACATTTATAAAAATAAAACACCGCAATACGCGTGAACTTTTTCAACCGTATATATTTAATCGATATCGCCGTTTTTACTTTTTTTTCTTCTTTTTATAACCAGCTCAGTGTGAAATTTGCAACCGTCAATGTAAAAGTTTATATCTTGAGTTTTTTCTGAATTTTCACTCGACCTACCTGTGCAGCTCGCCATAGGTAAATACTATAATATTATACATTGCAAAATATACACCTCATATCACTGACTTGTCATATAGTATAATTATAATATACATTTTATTACACGGTATATATTATTGATAAAGGTGTAATGCAGTCGCAGTGGCGCAACCGGGGAGGGGGTTCCCCGGGTCCGGCCTCCCCCCCCCCCTTGGATCGTATATTATGACTTGGACGTATATACACCAGACTTTTTCTATACCGTTGAAATCGCATTATGTTCGAACACAAGGACCTGCACCCCTTGAAAAAATTCTGGTCGCCACACTGAATACTGCAGTAATTTGTATTCAAAATCGTGTCGTATATCGGTTTTCTAATCGTATTTTTTTAAGGCTCGGACTGGAGCGTGCAGGAATTTACACACCGTAAAATGGTATCAGGCTGATATTTGACAACACCAGTGGGCCACACGCAACCAATTAACTCGTGGTGTCCAATTACAACGTGAATTTATAGAGCCACAATTCGCAAATTGTCTGTGTAGAGGTCGGCGTGCTTATGTATACTGACTAATAAGGCGTGTAAATTAACACCGCGAACAAACTGTGATGAATTGGGTACTATGTGCACACTACTCGTCTATAATATAACTCGAATAATGTTTTGTTAATTGTTTTTATTGAACGGTACACACTTCCTATACGTAGGTCGCAGGCGTATAAGTATATTATATCTACTCTGTTAACGACGACTGAGATATTGTTATTAATAAAAAGGTCATTATCGTACACTTTTTTTTTTTTAACATAATAATATAATAATACGACTGATGCTGGTGAAATTGACGCGAACGGACGTGTTTCGCCACCGCCTGCGAAATAAAACAATAACGAAACCAATATTATACACTTTATTACTCCGCTATGTGTGTGCTTCTGCGTGCATCGAATCACTATATATATATATATATGTATAGTATAAATGTTTGTGTGTGTGTGTGCACGTATAATATATTATTATATATACTATACGCGCGATGGTTCTATTTTCCCTGTAATACATTGTTTTTGCGGTTTTATGATCAGAAGCTATCCCGCTATAATATACAGGTACGTGATCAGAAATCGGAAGTAGCGTAGTGTCCGTTTCTTATAATTTTATCCTCCTCTGTACTACACTCGTCGCATCGTCTCACGCGTATCGGCAGCCGTTCATCTGCTGGTGCAGGTTCTTCCCCTTTAAGACACTCTCTTTGTCACGTCGGCCACACAAAACCAATACATATACACTATAGCTTATACATATATATGTGAGTGTATATGTGCGTGTGTGTGTGTGTGTTTGAGTATTGCGTGTATGTGAATGCTTATATACTGAAGTCTAAAATGAAAACCAGGACTGCCAACTGAAGTGTTCTGTTATATATATATATAATATGTTATTATGATATAGATATTTCTAGGGACACGTTTCGGACGCATAATATAATAAACTAGGTATATTAAAAGCATTTTACGAATTTTTTTAGTATATATTTCATATTTTAAGCATTTGTAGCGGTGGTCTGGTAAGTGTAGAACAAACTTCAACACAATATGCTACACTATATTTTATAATTTAATGGTATACCTACTTCCGTATAGTAATCAACTGCCGGCCTATAACAGTATAAACCTATATTATATTAAATACTATTATAATTTATAATGTACATAATATGTATATATCATCCCCGTCCATACAACGAACACTAAGTCCAAAAACATAGTTTTTGAAAATCGGCTTTGGGAATTTTTTCAAATTTTAATTGTTTTCCAATTTCAACCAAATTTTGTTTTTGCTGGTTTTAATTGATTTTCTTTTAAGCAAAGTAGTTATTCATGAAAAGTCGTAAGTAATACGACACTGAGAAATTTATAATTTTTATCATAGTTAAAATACAAATTACCCGATTAGACCTTGTGAGTTTTGCATAGTTTACACGGACTTAGTGTGTTTTACAAGTACAGTAATTGTCGACCTGGCACAACCTAAATTTATCAAAATCAATTTATTGCCATACAATAATTGTACTAATTACTAGTACTAGCACAATAGTATTATTATTATACATTGCTATAATCAAAAATATAGATATTTTTTCAAACAAAAATGTTATTTACTTAATACGTTATAATAACGCATGAAGTCCACACCTGGACTTAGTCGAATATAGCATAATATTGCAGATATTTTAAAACTGAATTCTATATAATAATAAACCGGAAAAAGTTTTGGACTCTGTGTGCTCTGCACGAACGGACAGTATATATTATATATTAGAGCATTGTGCTATTCTATTATAGATATTATGTTAGATAGTATGTATAATGTTTATACGGCCGTTCCGAATACTTAATAATTATATATGATACATAATGTATATAGGTATCTACGTATCGCGGCCGTATTGGTGCAGAGGTAAATGGCCAATGGGTATCCGACATCCGTGCATTTCGCATTGTAATATCGTGGCTGGAGAGTGGAGTGCGTTTCGGGCGGAAATTTATGGCGGAGGTCGAAGACGGTCTTTAATATTTTGATATCGAAAATTCTTGAGGACACAACCGGGCAGAGTGCCTACGTGTATCTAATCAGAATCGGGCACGATATGTGACACGTCGTTCAAGTTGCACGCGACGCGAATAAACGAAAAGCCCCGGGCGCCATTCCCTCGCCGCACCGTATATATTGCGTATTATGTGTACAATACAAATATATCATACACGAGTAGGTATATATATACGAAACAACCATAATATACGCTCGTTTTACCGAGTGATTTATGGTGTTTTAATTCATCGCAGAGAAAAAAAAAAAACGAAAAACATTAAAATAATAACGAAGTTCGCGTGACGATACTCGTATAGAACTTGTACGTCGCGAATAAAATTTGTTTTATATGTTTCGGTTGTTGGTGTCACGTTGTTCGCTGCGGTATAATACCTATATAGGTACACCGGTATTGGGCGGCAGATCGAACGATAAAGCACTCGGGGTAGACGGTTTTTTTTTTTCCGATTTGACTTTGTTCAGTAACTCCGTTGAATAAATATCGAATATTTATACTGCAGGTACCTAGTTTAAACTGTAATTGGTGATGAAAATTATCGCTCGAACCGTTATCATATAGCGTGGTATTAAAAGCTGTCGCTCATTTAATTTTACCCGTATAAAACGTCTCGGGACTTGACACGTCCCATCGTCGTGTTCTCCGTTGCTAAACCGTATATACAAGCCTACGGTGCACATAAAATCGTTTATTGTAATATAAATTACACACATACACGTATGAAAAAAAAAACACACGTACCTACTTATAATATAACATAAACATGTATAAGTATAATACCTGTAGCCGGTATAAGTATACCTACAGCATTATATACCATCCGACAGTGTGTGTAAATAATTTCGTCTCGGCGCGCTGCGCGTCGTTAAATCGACACATTTCAATTTGTCGGTGTGCAGCGCAGGTTGGCGAGCGCACAAGATAATGTCACAAGGGTCTCTGGCTATACTATTCAATGTATATAAATGCATAAAAAAAAATAATATATATACACGCTAATTTATGTCGGTTATTAATACGGTGATTTTATTTGTTATATAGATCTCCCTCTTCCCCCCCCCCGCCCCTTACCACACACACTCGGCTGTATAATGGCTTATAACGGACGACACTGTTGCAGCCGGACAGAGTCGTGTTTGCAAACGACGTCTCCCCGCGGGGCGCACTGTATATACGTTATAATATAATAATAATATATTATTATTATTGTTCGTATCGTCCTTCTCTCGTCCTGGTGTACGTATAATATCGTTACTTCGTCGGGCGCACGGCGTGTATTATAATATTATGAAGCAGTTAAAAAATATAAAGCGTATGAAAAAAAAGAATTCGCGAAACGCGTGTGGCGGCGAAGAAGGCGGCGTCAGTCGGAAACCTTCGCCGTCGCGTGTATCGAGAGAGTCAAATTCAAGACAATATTATAACGACGCGACGAGAAAAAAATGTATTGCCTTTGAAGCGTGGAATCAAAATATATTGGAGCTGCCGGTACGGTTAACGGGGTCGGAAAAAAAAAAACAAAATTTCGTCGATTTTTCACAAGCGTCCCACCTACGTCGTGTCATTATCGAGGCGTACTCCGACTCGGCGCTGCATATATGGGTTATAGGTAATAATGTATATATGTATATATTCTCTTCCGGATCCGACAGATTAATCGTCCCGGATAACGATCGATGGCGGGAGGAGGAGAAAATCCTATTACACAGACCGCATCGCATCGCTCTGCGTGCAGGATATATAGGTCTTCGGGTCGAGGAATGGTCGCGGGCGAGCTGTGGGACCACGTATAATATACAAAGGGAATCAATGGCCGTTTGTATAATATAATATACTGCCTATATTATTACGGTGGCGGCCGAAGATTCGGTCCTATTTATTGTAAATAAATTACAATAATAGCCCAAGTAAGATCAGCTATTAAACTAAGCCGATAAACGCGATAAATTATCGCGGTGCGTTATCGCGCATCTTTGTTTTAATTATTTACTTATTTAACGGTACGCCGTTATTTTCAGTCCCCGTCATCATTATCGGTCCCGAAAAAAATAATGGACAACCGTTAACCGATTATATAATAATATACATTTATACGCTCCTCGCAAGTATATAAATTGGTGGCGCTTAAATAGATAAATACAAAAATAGTGCTGTAAATCAAGAGATCCAATGGTCGATAACCACTGCGCAGTTTCCCAACCCAGTATACAAAATAATTTATGGCACATGTTTTGGATAATATTATAAGTTCGGTTTATGAATTAAATGAAAAATAGGTATCATTGTTATATAGTTAGCGAGTGTAATGCACTTATACAATTAAATAGATTTTGTCGATATTTTTCCTGCAGTTATATAATATAGTTGATAGATGGGCGGTGTTTGAGATTTCTGGTTTACTTTATTTAGACTTAAAATTATAATCTTAAACTATAATTTATAGTGAAAAATCGAAGCACTTGGTTACACGTATTACTTAGAGAGGTACGTGTAGCACCGACGTGCAGTGTTTTCGTCAATCGAGACAATCTGCTGCAGGATTTGAAGAACCAACTTTCCCCCGGGCTGCGCCATCTATAAACGAACCGCAAATGGCAGAGTTGCACCCGAAATTTTAACCAAACTGCAACGTCGTCGCGTTTTAAGAAATAAGGAAAACAATTTCTTGAATTTCAATCCACGAATTGTCGCACTCCGAAAAATCATAAATCTCGCGGTTGGTCGACATGGGCCGCGTGCGCGATTTGAGTAACGGACGTTTATACGCGCGTACACTTCGCAGTTATTTCCAGTGACTTTTATGGGGTTACCGCATACGCTTCTTATAAATTATTATAATACAATATTATTATTATTATTATTATTATTTAACGTGGTCTGTGTGCGCGGCTCGTTAAACACAATCAAACACGACTTCACAGTTTTCCGGAATTCGAAATTCGACTGCAATAAAACGGTCGGGACGCGCGTGTCGTATAATAAAAAATTTTTTTACACTTTTTAGTTTTAAATTTACGATTCGGAGACCGGACGGCACACGACTCTTGTATAATGCAACACACACACACACGTCACAGTGTTTTTTTTTCCGCGGCGTCGGCGGTGGTGCTGACAATAATACTTTATAATAATACGCACGCGGCCAACACGCGACTTCTCCGGAGGGTGTAATAATATTGTTAAGGTTACCATTTTTCTCTCTCCGTCTCTCTCTCACTCCCGTTTCCACAACTATACTCCCCGTCCCCGTCCGAAATCTATTCTCTCTAATTGAAGAGTTGTGTTCGGAAAACCATAACGTGCGACCGTTGTTCGTTGTCGGTAGGTACATAATAAAAACACCGTCGCGACGTGGAAGAGGGTTAAACAAAAAAAAAATAGTAATAATAAAATAACCACGTGATGTATATAATAATATTATATATATGTATATATGAACACACGTCGTCTTGTCGGACCCGAGCTGACTCTGAAACACAAGTCCGAACAAAGTATAATCTGTGTAGACGCTTCGATTAGCGACCCCCGGTGGGAGATGCAATATATATATACATACATGTGCGGTCTACGATGGTATAATATTTTTGACTACCGTGTTATAAACATCATATTCTCGTGCGTAGCCTGGTGGGGTATCACGATGGTTATATTATTATATTTTGTGTAAAACAATTTTTGTATACGTGTGTATCGCACCAGGCTACCGAAAACGACATCATACCCAACTCCGTGTGAAACAAACTATACGCATATATAAGTACCAACATCCTAACACGCTAATACATTTTAGGCATAAAAATTTGGAGCAAAAATGATCGTACAACTACAACTAACATAGGAGGCTATACGGCGAACGATTTAGTTTGTACTATATATAATATTATATAATATGTAATATACATACCCATTCTAAATGTCATAATATACATACATAATATAACCTACATTATATAGTTAAAAATGAAATTTTGTTCGTGGGACAGTTTTAATATGTTTTAGTCGGATAATAAAATTCAAATTTATAATGTACCAGGTATAAAATGCGAGTTTACTTTTAAAGGAGAGTAAACACTATTTTTTTAGCATAGGTACTCAAAAGCACTTCAATTTATGTGTGATGTATATATAATATAGGTTTACGCGTATCAAATCGTAATTTATAGATAATAACTTTGGGAAAGCCATTAACGTTTGACTTATTCCCATCGGAGTTCCTGACATGGTGGCCTTGGTGGCATCGGGAAAAAAAATATTTTTTTTTCACTTTTTTACGCATCGTTAATATTACACGAGGCTAAATTTGCCGATTTTTTTTCCAGTTATCCGCAGGGAAAAACTTTCACCCCACTTTTTTTCTCTGTTGAGTGGACTTTTTTTGTTCCAGGTACACGCAACATAGCGAACGAGATGTCAACAACAACGACGGAGCACAACAAAATTAGACCCTTCTTGGGGTGTTCCCGCGGGCTGACCAGCTCCGTTACCGGCCCCGACGAGTCCTGAGGGAACACCGAAAACACGGTGACCACTAAGGGTTGGATATTTTTTCCACACTCTCTTTCTAAACAGTAGGAAATGGATTATATATTTTTTTTTTACCCTCTCCTCTGTTAATGCTAAAATGCTCCATCTCACTGACAAAGGTCATATTCAGGTAGTAAACTTGTGTATGTATCCTCACTTTTTTCCCCTTTGAAACCGCCTTCCTAAACATCACTGTCATTATAGACTTTATCATAATATAATAATATAACAGCAACAATACAAAACGCAATTATATTTTAGTAAAACTAAAATTAAATATTATAATCTTAAAAAAGTACCTACCTAAATAATATTTTTTTTTATATTTTAAAAAAAATTACGAGGAAAACTGTTTAAATGATTATTGGTAGAGTCATCATAAAATTAACTATACATAACTATATAGTATATGATATTACATTTACTGAGGTTATTTGGAATCTACTCTATATAGTTGTATAACTGAAATAATCAAAAGATTTTAATTATCAAATAGGTATATATATATATATTAAACTACCTATATTCAACATTGCAAAGTAAACAAGTAAAACTAAATTAGGTTAAAATGATAAATTTGTAGATCACTTAATTATACAAATATATTAGTTACCTACATGAATGGTTAAATTTAATTAATTGTGGCTATTGAAACATTAATATTTTCTTTTATTGTTTATTGTTTGCTTAAAACTATTTTATTCAAAGAAAAGTATTTAAATTATTATTTTTATATACTATACCTATATGATAGAGTATAATATTATACTGCTTTATTTAATTTCCTCAACACGTATATATTATTTACTAGGTGCAATGAAAAATAGTAATTTTCAAACATGGTCGTGCCCCTTTTGACTAACCATTGGGCATTTTAACAGTATTTTATTGTCCATCCTTAGTAAGAATGTTCAATTAAAGCAAAACAACTATTACTGTTTATTATAATTAGAATATTTAAACACGACGGTTGGGTCGATAGACAAGACACCGTCGAACTATAAAATGGTTGTTATCTTTTAGACAAATCACCAAAGGACTTGATGAACTTTAGCCGTCCTTAACTTGCTGTCGCCACGTACTGTTTATTTAAGTTCGCTCCGATTAGCGCGATCTAGTGATGTTAGTCTATGTCTAATGTCTATGATATGACCAAGACCGCGTTACGACCTTTAGTGGTTTATAAGGGGGGGGGGGTGTACTTGGTTGTGGTTACCAATCAATGGAAAAAATAAAAATACAGTCCAGTTCCTATCCCTGTTTGGGCATATTATTTAATTGGACACTGTCATTTAAAGTAGGTACTTCATAACTGTATAAAAAATTATACTCACTGTTAAAAAATGATTATTAGTAATATAAAATTATTAATATTATTATAATTATTATATCGCCATTGATGTACTACCTAGATAATGTAATGATTAATCAATGAAATAACCCAAATAAGAATTAAAGTAAAATACTGAAATGTCACCTTTTTTTAAATAATATAAGTTTAAATATAGTTTGAAATCTTTGTTATTGTATTTAAATAAACAACTGAATTAATAAAAAATATTCCTTTATTTTGAAATTACTAAAAATAATGAGAATAGTTATTAAGTGTTGTATTTCACTGCACATAGTGTTTTTTAAATAAAAATAAATATTTTTAAAAAAATCGAATTTTTGGAAACTAATTTTAAAACAATATTGTTCATATTTTCAATAATTCATTTTTATTTGTTCCACCGAGGTGCTTTTTTGTTTTAGACATTACTATCGGTACTTATATATTTTTATTTTTATTATATTTAATTACTTGTATCTGAATCGGATTAGTCAATTTTGATCAAATATGCCCCAAATCGTATCATTGATAAATATATTCGCCAGACAGGTACTATAACAATTATTATTATCGTTCGTAACCTATTTGTGTATCATAAAATGTAATATTTTTCATCATAAATGGACAGTACAGATGCCCACTATTAATAACATTTTAAGCAGACAATACGTCCTTTGCATAAGTGTGCCCCGGGGACGTACGCCCTGGCCTTCCAATAATCAGGACATGGATAGTGGATATGTACAATGCGTACGGTATAATTACTGATAATGCGCGTTGTATCATAATTCATGATAACACGTTTCATAGAAATTCCCCCCCCCCAAAAAAAAAAAAAACACGACTACGGTAAAGGTATATATTCAAGGTGTCCTCTATAATATTAATCGTACTGTATGGTACCTATGTATGGTGACTGTGTGCCATGATATACCCGGAATAGTATATTATTATGTACATGTTATACGACTTATGGTTTACGGTCATTTTTAATTCGCAGCTGCCAGCAGCAGTCATGTACGGAGCGCTGCAGTTATAGAGTGCAATATTGTGCCATTCCATCTGTGCTGCAGCTATAGGGACGTCATCCGCCGAGACGTCTCAAAAACGGCAAGTGTGCGTAAATATAAACAGTAATCTTCCGGAGTGGTTTTAATCCAAGATGGTCGGCGTTGTCGTCGAAGCTATATAGGTAATAATAATATACACAGTTCAGTGTATATAGGTATAGCATAATATACTTAGTCGTACAGTATTTAATATTCCGGACGTGCCGCTCCGAGCTAATGGCGTGTATTTATACTGAACTCGCGCCCCGAGCTGTATATACATATTATAACACTATATATATTATTATAACAACGTTTGTACACAAGTAAAAACACACACACACACACACACACATTATATATACATAGTGTCGATGGATGCAATGTCCTCATGGGAAATCGACGACGGGCTCTCGGGTTGCCTTTGCAGGCTGCTGCCGGCTTGCTGTTTGCGGACTGCAGTGTGTCGTCCCCGGCGGTGTCGTTTTCGTGTTTATATATAGGTAATATTATATTATTATGGATTCACGACGACTACGTCACATAATATATAATAATAATATCAAAATATCGTACGCGAGATATTTCGTGCTAAACTGCAGCTATATTATATACAATAGGGACAAAGGTATACGACGACACAAACGGTAATAACGACGTCGTTTTTCCGGCGGGGGCGTATTAAATTAATAATAAAAGTTACACCGTGAAGACGTGAGCACGTTTATAGTTTATATATATATAGTATGTACTTTTGCGGGGTGTTTTACCGCGTGTTTGTCACTGTCGATAACTTTTTTTCTTTCAATTATATGATCTTAAAACTGTTGTCTCTATATAATGTTATATGAAAGCCTCGATGATTTAATTATGATTTGTAATACTTACTTATACTTTTACCTATACCTATACGTTTTGTTTTTTTTTTTTTTGACAACTTAAACTCGAAATAAAAATTATTTAATCTCCTTTGTTTTTGTGTTTTTTGATAGGTGTCAAAAGTCAAAACTGACCTAAATCTTATTTTATCCACCGTACTGGTTAAACTACCTAATAATCCGATAAAAAAAAAAAACTACATTTTTAAATTCGTTAGGAAAATTACTTGACATGGATCACACCCTTTCGAATTTCAACTAAAATTTTAAAAATTTAAAACTAAAAATTGAGTGTATTTTAAACACTGATTTTACGGAATTGAAAATAATGATAAAAAAATGCGATGTAAACTAAGCTTTATAATAAATTTAAATATGTTTTCACATTCCTTATCGTATATCACTAGCTTTATCAAGCTTGGATCGTTAGACAAACTGTAAATGAACTTTAGTAAAAAATAATTAATTATTTCCCATTACAGTTCCACACACACTAATGATAAGTATTTTTAGGTTCAATGCTTAAATTCACATGACACACATGCAAGTACTTAGAAAATTGCTTTTATTGAACTCCTTAAAAACGATCGTGTGCATTATCGAACACTTTTTAATACTTTATTTTTTCAATAATATTTTAGCTTATTTAGAAAACTAATTTACCTATGTAAATATTTTATTAGATTAATATTATTTCTTTCAAATAGTGATGTAATAACAATTAACAAATGAGTCATAAAGCTTGGAAGGTGACGTGCGGTTATGTACTATGTGAAACTCTCCGACTATATTATACTATATATGTACTTACCTGAGTTATATTTATACCTACATAATACCGTTAAAAAGTTATATTAGAGTGTTAAGTCGTGTAAAAGCTTGATCTGTTCCGGATTCCTATTTCATCCCCTTAAACATATATATCAATTAAAATTAAATTAAAATGTATAGGTACATATATAACCGATGCATGGTTAGAAATGGGTCTAAAGTGTACTTCGAGCGAGAAAAAAATGCAACTTTTACCAAAACAAATATAAGACACAATATTGGATCCACGACCGGCATTTATTGATTGGCACGACGAAATACGCGGATTGGCGATGGATATAATATATTATATGACGGATATTAACCTGGGCACTATATAGTAATAGTTTATTATATTATATTATATACCTGTTGAGTTTTATGTGCGGCGATGGGTTTCGCGCACGACATACGCGGGGAGGAGACCAACCGAATCCATTTTATAGTACGGTCGTTTCCGCAGCAGTCATCATTATATAATATACCTACCTACCCACCTACCCACCTACCATATTATCGGTATATACCAGCAGAACGGAAAACCACACGCACGCGCATATAACGCGTTTAGATCGGAGGTAACCGCGGTGTGAGTGCCGCCGTTGCGGTATCGCTTTTACGGTTTTTACGACGTCCGTTTTATTCGCTACTGTATTATTAGCGGTAATATGCGGTGACGAGAAAGTTACGGGGGTAGTGTTGTCGAGGATATAGGCTTGACCATCAAGTCGGTTGGCTTGAACTGTCGTCATCGTCGGCCCCGTACACGCAAAACCCCTTTTGCCGCCCTTTTCCCGGCCGATCGGCAGCCGCAACCCTTGCGCGGATCAGGACGCGTTACATGATTTTCTACTTAACGGTCGTGACTGCGCGGAGGATGGTATATCGGTGTATTGTTGGACAGCGAAAAAACTCAAAGGCCGCGCGCGGACCCGACGCGGGGTCGAAGGGACCGGTGGACGGGGGTGAAAAAAAATCTAACCGCCGACACTGAGACAGCTATACCCCGCCGCCGCCGAGCCCGCCGCCCCGAAGAAACGTGTTGAATGTGTCATCCGGTCCCGGCGGGCCGCATTTGGGGGTTTGTCCATTAGACTCAATTAGAACGGAGGATATTCCCGTGTCCGGAACCATAATTTACGATACCCGTGTGTGTGTGTGTGTGTGTGCCGTAATTGACAGTGCGCACTTCTTTGGAAATCGCGTCGTCCAAAAAGTTGCACTGGCAGAAAATCAAATACGTCTATTGTACCTATAATATATTGTATTTGTATGTAGGTATATAATAGGTATAGTAGCATAGGCGCAATTTAAACTTTTGGCTTGGGAGGACTGAATATATTATTAAAGGCAAGCAGACCATTGCAATATAGCATATTACAATTGTATGCCCTAGGTTTTTAGGGGGGACTACGGCTAAGTTTTGGGGGGCTTAGCCCCCCCCCTCTCGATTTGCACCCATGTGTAGTAGGTATTATGTAGTATAATAATATCGTTACACTGAGTATACGACTGATATAATATTATTATGTAATACCGATGTATAAACGTATAGTATTAATATGATGTGTAAAAAAGATAAAATAAACATAATATAGGCATATTATAATATCATCTATGCTTACGTGTTTGACTACCGATCGAGCAACACACACTCGTGTATTTATTGCACTCGTATTTTATCTTCCGATAGAAGTTCGTGTTACCGTGTGTAATAGGCTTATCGAATTATCCGGAAATATGACTAATATAGTTAAACTATATACTCAACGTAATTTTAATTTAATTTATCAATAAGCTATAATAGTTTGTCATTATATATAGCAATAATCAGTCAATTGTCAATTGCAAAATTTAACTACGCTAAATCACATGTTAACGTTTAAAACATATATCTCTGAAAAAATAACTATCAGTATCTACCTATAACTATTAAACATCCTACAAAAACCATCGAAACCAGATTAAAATCTATCTATCTAAAAATGTTACACCCATCATTATAATGTAGTCACCCCAAAATACAATGCCAAACCAAAAAGTTTCGCTGAAACAACCGTCAACGCAACATTTCCGAAAATTAAACAAGCCATAGTCATTAATTTAGTTGACGGTATTAAACAAATCCAATATATTACATTATTCGGAAATATAAACAAAGCCTCCTACATGATATCCAAAATAACAGATTTTTTATGTTCTTAGAATACTTTAACAAACATTTGACAACCTAATAAATCCATACACTATGGTGTGTATACGCGTCGATGTTGTGAATACATGAAATATCGACACACAAATTAATAAACCCATCAAAATGCATTATTCTCTCAAATGTTTATCCAGCTAAACCTATACATTACAAATAAATAAATATGTAATATCCGGGGCACTTGAAAACCTTGAAGTAGGTGTATATCGAATATTTATTACGGATGACATTGTTTCCTCTGACGTCTTTAAACGAACAGGCCACCTAACTTCGCCATACTATCAAACATTAACAATTGACTCCACTCTACCAGTAATTGAACACATCAAACAATTCATCTCCAAGTATTGTGGAAGGCAACACCGATAGCACATTACTAACTAATAAAGACACAGGACCAGATATAACCAGTTCAAACATAACAGATGCAATCAATCAGCTCAACGAGCTCAGCTCACCAATATTGAAACCAAGCAGTATATGAAACGTACCGACCTCCAGCAAGTCTTGTATAAGTCTGACGTTTTTCACCGTTATTTCCGTCATCAAAACTCCACCATTTCAACCTCACTGATGGAAAACTTGGAACCCAGCATCTGGAAAAACAAATATTATCATAAACAAGCTAGAGTTAGATATTATTCTAATTATTTGTCTCCAAGAAGCTGGGAAAACAGATAATTATGAAATAATATTTTTATTATTCCTACTAGTTTCAAATCATTAAAATACATCATAGAATGAAAATATAAATCTTCATGATATTTGTAATCAAATTGGAACCGAAGTACCAAAACTAATCGCAATAGGCAGTACCTATAGATATTATGGTTCTCCCTCCACTTTTGAACTGTAACAGAATTATCACATAACATTTTTTCCAACGACTAATGAGGTATTTTACAAATAATTTGTTTTGTTATAAAACGTGCAGTTTTGTTCTATTGATTTTAACACTGTCAGTTCAGACAATACGAATAATACAATATATACAATAGCGAAGTTAAATTAACTTTATTTGAAGTTAATATCAATACATATATATGTAGGTACTAGGTAAACACAACTTATTTTGTACCTAACAAATGTTACGTGTAAAAAAATCTAAAGTACCCTCCCCTACAGTACCACAGGCTAATATCTAGTATAGTTGAAGCCTTAACCCTACTAAACAAAAAAAAATAAAAATAATTATATTAATTAAATATTAGTGTAAATTCACTCGGCACTCCTCATATTAATACATGTATAGGTATTATTCTATGCTGTTTACCTATAGCTATGCATTTTGATGTCGTACAAAATCATAGGACCCGGATGCATTATATTAAATGTAATTATATTTCATCTATTATTGATACACTAATGTATCATATTTTGGTTTCTTTTTTTCATTTAGCCACCTGCGGATAACAAACGGCAATGCGTCGACGGTACGTCCGAAGTATGCATCAGGATGTAATGCGAGTATGTATACAATGTTTTTCTTTTTACTGCTTCATAAGATAAAGCGAACCACATAAACAAAATATATAAGTCTCTGAAAAAGAAAATCTGGTCTCCCGAGAATACTGTTGAAAACGAACGTCGACGCGTCGCCGTGTTATATTTTCTATCTATTGTCCACGCCCTATAGGTCGATCGTCGGAGTCGGACGAGCTAAATCCATGATCCCAAGAGCTAAAGACGTATCGCACATACTACATACCATATTATAGGTTAGGTTAGGTACTGAGTAATAATTTTATACGAATAAATAATAATGTTCCTCTTTCCAGTCATCTGCGAAGAGTCTTGCCCCTATTTTTATGTTTTCTATACCCGTGTAGGTCTGGCACTTCCCTAGACAGTTTTAAAGGGGGGGGGGGGCAAACCTATTTTTTAAAAGTCTGGTCAAACTTAAGTCAATTTTAATGACTTAATTTTTTTTATAATGCGACTACATTACAAATAAGCCCGTTACCATTACAATTTCGCTACCACGGTCGTCTTCGCGTCCAGAGCAAACGCGGCCGCGACTCTCGTCCGCCCCACAGGACCGGCCGTGACAATGGTGTGAGGTGACCAGTGGCCATCACCGTCTGAATCACCACCCCCACATCAGGGTTTTTTTTCATTATAATATTTATATTTTTTGTTTTTTGCAACTGTAGTAGTTGTATTGTATTTCATTTTTTCGGCATAATTATTATTATCAA
Organism: Macrosiphum rosae; assembly: GCA_016617965.1. NCBI lineage: Eukaryota > Metazoa > Arthropoda > Insecta > Hemiptera > Aphididae > Macrosiphum > Macrosiphum rosae. Next base: position 1,339 of record WHPZ01579636.1, on the reverse strand, counting down.
AATTGTATATCATTCATTCAACATAAATTGTTTAATAACTTTTCATTCAATTATAATGTGATAAAATTATTCTGTTTACACAGTAAAGTGTTGTTTCTTGTTTTTCCCATTAAAGAGCATAGGTACGATTTTATTTGTTTCAACATAATAATGGCGCCACTGAACATATGATTATGTTCACGTGCAGAAAATGTGGGGCACACTGGGACCTATAAAGAAAATTAACTAACATTTATTTTGTTACGTACCTACTAAATCTCAATAAAATAATTATTGAAAGTTTTGGCCACGTGAAAGTATACATTACGTTTACCGGTGTGGTGACATTTTTTTCTGCCCTAAAATATGAGAACAGGCAGAAAAGGGAATTACCTAAAAAACACGCACCCATAATTTTAAAATCAATTCATATTCATCGCGCGGCTCAGAATCTAAAATAATATTAATTATACCTAACTATTGTTCTATGAACTCCACAACTGTAAGTTTACAAATATAATTAAGGCCGTTGAAAAGGTGCATTTTTCATGCATTTAGTGCAATATATTTGAATTTTTTCACTTATTGTCTGTGTTTTGTAGGAAATTAATTTTTTTTTAGTAACACTCAAGTATGAAAGTGAATTTAAAGAAAAAAAAATATTTATTATTTAATTACTTTATTGGTACTATACTAAATCGATTTCCTACATATAACCTAGAAAAGAGAACAAGGAATTAAAATATGCAGTTTTGAAAATTAAAATAGGTCTTTTGGTATTATGCGAATTTTTCTTACCCTTTTTGAGACTTCGTGGACGCATGGGACTTGACAACTTTTGATCTCAAATATAGTGACGCGTGACTGCGCGTATGTACGTTATATGGATTTCCAAAAATCTTAGCAATCTTAACAACAGGCACATACAATACTAACTAGTACTGGCCCACTATTGACAGCCAATACTGGTACCTGTAATGGCATAATATATCTGGGATGATAACGCTTTTCTGTACAGGATTTCCAGTACTTAGCCAGTACTGACTATTGCTGGCATGTATCTGGGATGGTAACAGTTTACTGTACCTACTGGATTTCCTATACTTGACCATTACTGTTTCATTACTGATATAATAACAGTTTCCCTACTGGAATGTTATACTGTCATAAATTTGGCTATTATATAACTATAACGCTATTCAGTACAAAACTACCTATGGCCTAATATTATTGTTGGTCAGTACCCAAAATACTCTACTGATATTTACAATTTTAGATTTAGAAATACAATTTTCTTCAAATAATATACATATATTTAACTGTATCAAATCTCAAACTTCATGAAAAAAAAAATGAACAT